>CABHPH010158758.1:0-15014 GCA_902168325.1 Peromyscus nudipes
ACACACACACACACACACACACACACACACACTAAACAACATATACCAAAAATTGTAAAGGTCTTAATGAATAGACCTCTTCCACTTTATTGTTCTTGTGTGCATGGCTGTTTTATCTGCATGGACGTATATGTACCACATGCATGCCCGGTGACCGCTGAGGCCAGAAGAAGGTGTCAGATCCTCTGGAACTGGAGCCACCATGTGGGTGCTGGGAATGGAACCTAGGTCCTCTGCAAGAGCAGCCAGTGTTTCTGACCACTGAGCCATCTCTCCAGCCCTAGTGTAGGCCCCTTCTAAGGAATCAATCCACCTGTGTGAGTAGCATGACAACTTCTTGGGCCTTAAGCCAGCCTCCTCTTGTGTCTACATCCATTTCTACTAAGGTTGCTTAATCAGGATCCCTCCAAACACCCCAGACTGGCTCACTGTGCTGCATTCTCTCTCTAAAAACACAAGCATTCCTTGGGTCGTGTGCCAGACCATCCCTCACCGGCACTTTTAGCAAAGAGAGGTGTGGGAAACGCGAAAATCTTGTCCAAATCTAGCTGTGTAGTCTGAATTAGGCGTCTTCACCTCTCTGAGCTCTACTGTGTTCCTCTCTTGGTGGATGGAGCTATGACCCAAGGCAGTTGTCACGTTAGACGAGAACCCAGTGTGGTAAACATGGTGGACCCACAAAGGACTCAGCCGAGGACGACAGACCCCCGCTACCTATTGTGAAGCCACATTTATTGTAGAACACATTTGGAAGCTTGTGACTTCTGGAAAGTCATGGAACTTAGTCGAGAGGCTGTATAACTACCGTGTGGCTGTTTCCTGCAGAGGGCAGGACACTCACGGGGCTCAGGACACTCGACAAACCTGCAAGACTCCCAAATTCCTCCTTGAATTTAACCTAAGCAACAAGCGAGGAGGGAGGGGGCTCTTCAGTGGTGCAGTCCCCACTGGGGAATCCAGAGATACAGCTTCTGTGAGTCCTCACCCTTGCCGGGTGGGCTTTTTGGTGATTTAGATGTCTGAAGCTCACCCATGCTCCTGTAAATAACTCTAATAAATCATTGGTTCACCAAGCCAGACTTGGGTGGAATCCATCCATCCATCCATCTTTCCTTCCTTCCTTCCTTCCTTCCTTCCTTCCTTCCTTCCTTCCTTCCTTCCTTTCTTCCGTCTCTTTCTGCTTTGTTTTGTGATTGAGTCTCATGTAGCCAAGGCTGGTCTCAAACTCACTATGTGGCTGAGAATGGCCTTGAACTTATGACCCTCCTGTCTCCATCTCTCAAGGATTTCAGAAGAGTGCCACCAACCCCAGTTTTTTAATGCGGTGCTAGGATTCGAACCCGGGGCTCTGCGCATGCTAGGAAAACACTCTACTGACTGAGCAACATCCTCCCACCTCCCGTCCTTGATCTGCTGTTGTCCTTTCTACCTGGGTGAATAGACACCGTCTCCCCAGGAAGTCACTCAACAAGAAGAGCAATGATAGCTACAATTCAGCCGTACCACAGGACTGTTTTCAGTACATGCTCAGCAACAAAGTTACTGGAGGCCGGTCGGGTTGATTCCAGAAAAAGCAAACACCTTCTCAGGGGACCTGATGTTCCCAACAGCAGCAGCCACACACATTGTTCATTGTCCTCTCGCGTGCACCAAGTGGAGCTCAATCCCTCAAATCCGGGAGGGCCAAAGAGTGTGGTTAGGAGATGTTTACTGTGCCAGCCTCCAGGCTCTCAAGCCCAAAGAGAGCCAACCATTCTTCCAGCCCAGCACTGGTCAGCGGACGGTAGCTACCACAGGCGGCCTCCACCGTTTTCCTCACCTGACATCAAGGCCACCCAGAACCCAACCAACCCGATCCTGTAACCTAACCTTCTACCCGCTACTTAACAGGGCTCCTTTCTTCCATTCACCCCAGATCGATCGCTGCTTCCTGCCTTCTGAGACCCTGGAGGAGGTCTGGGAAATGTGGAGATGCCGGTGATTTCAGTGGAATGGGGTCTTCCACAGCCCAGTTGTGGGTGACCGTGGACCTGAGATGCCAGACACTCGTGGCCATCAAAGATCAATCTGAGATGATGGCTCTGAGGTTTCTGTCTCATACCAAAGAAAATTAAAGATGTGGACTTCTGTGGGAGTATGCAAAGTGGAAGCAGGCAATATTAGGAATTAGTACAAGATCTGGAGCAATGGTTCAGTGCTGTGGATGATTGATTGATAAATAAAACACTGATTGGTCAGTAGCCAGGCAGGAAGTAGAGGCGGGACTAGCAGAGAGGAGAATTGAGGGAATAGGAAGGCAGAGAGGAGGAGACGCCAGCCTGCCATCCAGGGAGCATCATGTAAAGGCAGCAGGTAAAGTCATGGAATACATGGTGACATATAGATTAACAGAAATGGGCTGAGTTTAAGAGTAAGAGCTAGACAATGGTAGGCCTGAGCTAATGGCCGAGCAGTTTAAATAATATAAGCATCTATATGTTTATTTTATAAGTGGGCTACGGGACTGCCGGGGCTTGGCGGGACCCAGAGAGAAAAACTCTAGCAACAGTTCAGTGGTTAAGAGCACTAGCTGCTCTTCCAGAGAACCAGGGTTCAATTCCCAGCACCCACATGGAGGCTCACAATCATCCCAGGAGATCTGATGCCCTCTTCTGGCCTCTGAGGGTACTGCATGCATATGGTACACATACACAAAATAAAAATTTTAAAAAGAAAGAAAATTATTACAAAAAAAGTGAGAAAAGTTTTTTGAAGTGAGAAATTAATGAAAAGTAGGAGAAACTCCCCAAAGTTGGGAGGAGGAAAAAGCCACCAAATTTCCCTTGTCTGGAGGTTTTGTAGATTGATGGCAGAAACTGGGCAAAGGCTGAGGTTATGTCTCAGATCAGTTAGCCCAGTGGGCTATGACGGGCCAGTGGAGGGCTCACATTCTCCATGCATGTCCCTCTGGCCCAGGTAGGTAGAGTTATGCACTGTTCCCGTGCTGCCCATGCAGTCAAGGGTAGCTGAAGCCATCTCTGATTCCAGCTTTGACCCTGGCCATCCTCTGACTGACGGTCACTTAGCTCGTGTTCCCAACCTCTGACCTTGCAGGTCCCTGGAGTGCTGCTGCTAATTGCACCAACCTCTTTGATCTCACATGACATGACCAGCTTGCAACTTTCCCATGGCAGACAAAGATGTAGCTGTGGTCCTCCTTGGTTACCTCATACATACTGCTTGTCCATGGGGCAGGCTGGGGTCTCTTTCCAGAACCAGGGACAGGCTTGCTAGTCGCCATCCTTACATTTAGCCTGTTGCAATGAGCTGTATTGGAAGCAAGGATATATGAACGCACACTAGTGCCTCACACATGCTCCTCAGAGGCTTCAGAGGTGTGGGGCACCCACCTGTCCTCACTAGCCCAGAGCCCTGTCCCCCTCTGCTCTGTTAGCCTTGGTTGTCACACCTACCCACAAGCCCTCTTGTTCATCTCCCCCATTGCTCCAGACCCTGCCACTTTCACTCCTAATCTTCCAATTATCACATGTGATCAACTTGTAGTTTCCTCCGCAGGCCCTTCCCTTTTCCCTTACTACCTCCTAGGCCTAGCATCTGCCTACTGTCATGATACGCAGGGGTGCTGTGGGATGATCCCTCTGCACACTATGAATGTGTGTTTCTCTCGTTGGCTGATAATAAAGCTGTTCTGGCTTATGGCAAGACAGGATAAGGTTAGGTGGAAGAATCAAACTAGGACTCAGAGGAAGAGGGGCAGAGTCCAGACACCACAAGCTGCCCAAGAAGCAGGATGCTGGAGGACCAGTAAGCCACAGACTACATGGCAATAAATAGATTAATAGAAATGGGGTTAATTTAAATGTAAGAGCTAGTTAGTAATAAGCCTGAGCCATCAGCCAAGCATTTATAATTTATATAAGCCTCTGTATGGTAATTTGGGAAGTGGCTGCCAGGTATTTAGGAGTTGCTAGCGAGACAGAAACCTGTGTTTATACAGGAGTCCACAAACTGTTGTTTCAACATCCAATTCTGTTGGCTTGGTACCATATGACTGGGTTACAGGACCTCCCTCTGGGCCCCGAACTCCTCCTTCACAAGTAGACAGTCATTAAGGTCCTCCCCACTGTTGTGAAACTCCAGAGCAGGGCCAGGCAGAAATGCCTGATGCATGGTAGAGTGCTTTCCCACCTCTCAGAGTGGCCTCATATGCCAGGCTCAGCACCACAGCAACCTCACCTGCCAACCCCGCTCGGCTTTCAAACCTGCAGGATTCAACCATGCTGGAATCATTCTCCAGTCTGCTCAGCACTGTTGGAAAGACCCTTCAAAGATGGCTAGTTCTCACTGAAGGGTTGATCTGATATTTCGAAGCAACTAAAAACCATTTGAAGCCAATCCCAGTGAATTAGGCAAGTAATAGAACTGCTAATAAAATTTTTTGGTCAATAATGAGGTGGAATGGAGTGGTTTAGTTTGGTTTATTTTTTTTCCACATGGCCCACACAAATGGATTTGGAGGCTGTTCCAAAAGAGATGCCATAAGGTACTTGAGCCCTATGGCAGCTCTGCTGGGCCAGGCTGGAGCTTTCCAATGGAATGTCTTTGGAGTCCTCGACTGTTTGCTGAGAAAACATCGCCATTATTTCTTAATCACATCTTGCCTAAACATCAGCTTTTCTCTCCTGGCTTTGGAACTACAGTATATAAACAGTGTTCCCTCAATTTATTTTGAGAAAATGACCATACTCAACAGGCAAGAGCCTATAAAGACAGAATACATGTATGTAGAGTTTGGATGTTTTCATTAAATCAAGCTTACAGCAGAGTTCATTGGATGCATATTCAATCACCTGCAAAGTTGTTTCTGTGTGGCTGTGTGGTAATAAAGCATAAATGTTCTCTCCTAATTTTGGCACAACCAATTTATGCATTTTAGACATTGGCCAGGAAGAGAAAGTGGGATGGAAGGAGGGCTGACTCTCCAGTCCTCTCTTTGGTCGCTCTGACCCAGCAGGTCTCCTCCTGGCTCCTGATGCTGCCCACGACTCCAGCTACAATAATCTTCTAATACTGAGCCATGGACCAGCGCTCTGTTGCCAGTTCTGTCTTCTGGAAGAAGAAAAATGAGTTTGGGTTTGGGAAAGGGCTTCTGGGGCCCAGGGGGTGGCTGGCTCCTGCTTTGCAGTCTAGCCAATCCACATGGCCAAGTGCCCCCTCCTCTTCTGCCTGTTAATTAACCTCTGGGAGCCTCAGTACAGCCTGTGACAAGATCCAACTGCAGGCTTCAGTGGGACACAGTCAGTAAACTGGGTGCACAGTGCGCGTGAAGTAAGTAAATAAGTAAAATAAGTCTTATTTTATCAAAATTTGGTCCCTTCTCTCCTCTGTTCTCAGTGAAGCTAAGTGGTCACAGAAGTCCAAGGGCACCCAGTGGGGGCAGGACCAGAATGTCACTGTGCCATCTGAGGGCATGATCGGGTTCCTCCACAGGGAGGCTGTGTGTCTACAAAGGGGGTCGGCTGCTCTGTCCTATACAGAACTTCCCATTGGAGACTCTGCCCCTTCTCCATCCCCTCTGCCAGAGGGACAATTCTCATTGAGGTGGCTTCACAAAGACAGGGGAAAGGTGAAATGTGTCCAGAAACAACATGGCCTCCTTGCGAAGTTCCCAGTGGACACGTGGGACCTGGAAGCGTACAGCAGGGCCCGGGGGTCCTGGGCATGCCTCAGATTGTGGTGCTGAGGGTGGGTGACAAGGAAAGGAGCCTGCTGAGAGGTGTCCTCTGCTGTTTTATTTTTACTAGGGTGGTAGGTAGGTTGGAGGGAGCTGCCCTCCAGCTTTTGCATAGCCAGAGGCCCAGGGAACTGGCCTGGATAGCCTTTCCTTTAACTGAGTTTATTCAGGTGGGCGGTCTAGTCCTAGTGGGAAGACCACAGAGTATGTGTGTGTGGTGTGCATGCATGTCTACTGTGTGTGGTGTGTATACATGTGTGTGGATGCGTGTGTGTGTGTGTGTGTGTGTGTGTGTGTGTGTGTGTACATGTATACGCAGGCTTGAGGTTGATGTTGGCTGCCTTCCTCTATCGCTCCCTGCCTTGTGTGCTGAGTCGGGGTCTCTCACAGAACCCAGAGCTCCCCAATACTGCTAGTCTGGCTGGCTGGCCGCCTAACCCTGAGGCTTCCGTCTCCGCTCCCACGAACAGGCATTGCCGGCAGCTGCTTTTGCCTGGGTTCTGGGGATCCGAACTCCTGTCCTCAACCTCACACATCAACACTTTACCCACTGAGCCATCTCTTCAGCCACGAGTTAGTCGCTTATGAATGGGAGAAATCCTTTCTCTGGAGACAGACAGACAGACAGAAGAGACAAACAGCTACAGACAGAGAGCGCAGGCTGCCAGCGCCCAGCCCCCCTCCTCCCTCTCAGAGGCCTTTTACAGGCCTAAAGACAACCGTGACTCATCCATTAATTTGAAGAGAAAACGGGATAACGAGAATAGAGCAGTTCAGACTCCGGCATTCTTCTGATGCCTTCCATTCCCCAAACACACATTTTACACCAGATTCTTTTGGCTTCCCAGAATGTCTTAATTTTATGCTTTCATGAATGATTAGAGGGAAGAATGCTGAGCCCCACCGTGGAGGCAGCAAGCGTCAAGGTGACTTAAGGGTGGCAGGGTTGAGGCACAACAGGATGTCACCCCAGGTCCCCAAGCCCAGTGACCCTGGGCCCTCACCTGGTGAGCCCCAGCATTGAGAGCCTTGTCCCTGCTCTGCCCCCCTACCACATCTGCTCTTCCCCAGCGTCCCCTTTCTGGCCTGTTCCCTCCCTTCTAATACTCCCTCACCCTGGCATGGTCTTCTCTTCCTCTGGGTTTCCTTTAAGGCGTCGGTGAACTTAGGGCACAGGGACACAGCTCCTTCCCTTGTCTCATAAAGTTCTGCAGAGTGTGCCAGCCCAGCTGAGCGGCCTGTGGCCAGTCCCTGGGCAGCGTGGAGCAGGCTTACTTGGCTTTATACACAGCATAATCCACTTTTTTTTTTTTTATTTTAAAAAAAAACCCCCGGGGGAGTGGGGTGTGTGGGGGGGGGGGGGGGGGGGGGGGGGATGGGGGGACAGGAGGAGGGGGGACGGTGAGCTCTGCTTTCGTTCTTCTCTCACCCCAGACCCTTCCGCATCTCCCCCAAAACGCTCGCTTTGTCTTAGGGGAAGTTTTTCCGTACCTGACGTCTTTAGTAAGCTAGTTTGGAATCCATGCCAAGTGGAGGCTGCATGGAGACACCTGAGACAGAAACATCCTGACGAAAGCCAAGCCTCCTGCCGGAAAACAGACAAGCAGCTTCCCTCTGCCCCTGTCCTGCTGGGCCACCCCCTGCTCCTTCAAACACTAACATCAATTTAAAACCTCAGTACCCACAACAGGTGGTGGGAGCAGGCAGGAGGAGGGGCATCTTGGGAGAGTTCAGGTGGGGGTTACAGTAAATTTCATTAGTGTATACTATTTACGCCAAACAACAGGTTTCTCTACGGCAGTCTCATACCTGTGTGTCATGTGCTCCGATCAAATCAGACGGAAGTTGTTTTTAGAGTTCTCTGTTTCTGGTTTCGTTGGGAGACAGGGTCTGATGGTAGCTCTAGCTGGTTTTGAACTTGCTGTAACTTTGAACTCCTGATCCTCCTGCCTCTACCTCCTAAGTGCTGGGATTACACATGCACCATCATGCTCGGCTGATACAACCCTGAGGATCAAATCTAGGGATCTGTGCATGTTAGGCCGCCGTTCTACAGACTCACTACATCCTCAGCCCAGGTGGGGGGTTCTTAGACCAGGGATCAGGGTTTGTCCCCTAGCTCTCTTCCAGAGCCTGCTCCAGGCTCTACCGAGCGAGCGAGACATCCTGATTCAATCCCCTGTGGAAAGGACAGGGGTCAACGCCAGGGCATCATTAACATCATTAACAGGTTTCACCAGAGAGGGACCCGTCCCTCCAGCCTCAGAAGGCCCTTGAAGTTGGCGGAACTCCTCTGTCTGGAAATCCAAGCCGTCTTCCACAGCCTGCATGTGGGCTGCTCTCAGCCACCCCTGACAAACCAACAAACACATTTGGAGAGAAAACAGTTCTCACGGGGCCGCAGGAGACAGCGGGGTAGACAGAACAGGCCGGGTTAGCATGGGTTGACGAACAGAGGGGTCAGCAAACTGTGGAGGAAGCGGAACGGAAAGGGGGCTGGGGAGATGGCTCTGTGGTTCAGGACACTTGCTGCAATTCTAAAGGACCTGGGTTCAGTTCCTAGCACCCACACTGGGTGCCTCCCAACTGCCTGTAATCCCCTCCTTCACACATGTGCTGGACAGACAGACAGACAGACAGACAGACAGAAAAATAAATCCTTTAAAGAACTAAGCAGGACACTAGCAGGTTGTACTGGGCGGGAGAGGACGGCACAGACACTCTGCCCACACGTGTGCATGCACACGTACACACGGTGCACCCCCATTCCACTGCAATGGCGAGCTTTGTGCTTTGATTGGGAACATGGAGGTATCTTTATTTCCTCCGGGTGGGAATTGCTAGGGAAAATGGGAGGAGAAATCCAGTTTCTTTCATTTTCAGAGAAGAGTTGTGTCACTGAGAATGGCCTCCTGATGATGTACCAGCCGCGTTCTCTGTTGCTCCCCCAAAAGACCCGGTGAATGGTGTGGTGCACCTGGGCTACTTTCTGTCTGAGCTCCCTGGCTCCCAGACCTGCACCCTGCTGTGTGATAGATGGAAGGTAAGGCCTGCTAATCTGCGGAGCTCTTTCTTAATCCACTGCTTTATGGTGGGGAATCCTACTCAGATACAGGCTTCCACCCCTTTGTAATTGACCCCTCTCTGTCCTCTCCCAGCCCAGCCTGGCCCATCGCCTTTATGAATGGTTTGAAGGAGGTAACACACCAGGAAGTCTCTCTGAGAGGCAAGGGGAGGAGAGTCACTGGGCAGCCTCAGGAATGGCAGTCTGCCTGAGGGCCACACTGAGCCAACCAAGCCAAGTCACTCAGTGTCCTAGGATGGGCACAGCCTCTAGACAGGGCAGTCTATGGGTACAGGTTCTCCTATCTGGTACTAAAAAGTTCATGCGTGTGGTTTTAGGACAAACATGCAGCCTGAACCTGGGGACTCTTCTGTCTTGAACTTCAGTGTCCACATGGGGCGGGGAGGGGGGGAGGACTGAGCTGATGCTCTCTCCGGCTAAGTGTGCCCCTTTTCTGCTCTCTCTGGCTAAGTGTGCCCCTTTTCTTTGGCTCCAGACACATGTTCCAACGTCAAGGGTTTACACATAGACATATCTGTTTGCAGACAATTTGTCTGAGCCCTTATTATCCTGTAATTGGGTTAAATACTGCTGTGTAGGCAGCGGCATACCAAGGCCATTGCCGAATCCCTGCGAGGTCTGCCCCCTCCCCCTTCCTCCAGCAGGCCTGTTGGAAGAAAAAGGTAGAAACATAAATTAAGACAGGCCGAATATATTCCTTTCTTGGAATGAGCTATTTAAAGAACAAGCCAGATGTGCAAATAGACATTTTCCCCTTGCTCACTACATTTTTAAAAGAGTGTGTATTTATGTGTATAAGAGAGGGGAGAAAAAGATCAGTCTTCTTTAACAAAAATTTTATAGTCTGAGGTCTGGTTAATTTTGGTGTGCTATTTTGCTTTTTTGCTCTTTTTCAGTAATAAAGTTTAAACTTTTAAAATGTTAGATTTTTATTATTTTTAAAAAGCTATGCCCATGCATTTGTGTCTGTGCATGGTCATGTGCACATAAGTGCAGGTGTTTAAAGAGGCCGAAAGAAGGCATTGGGTCCTCTGGATTGGTAGGTACGGCTTCCTGGTGTGGACATGGGGAACTGAACTTGGGACCTCTGCAAGAGCAGTACACACTTTTAACCACAGGGCGGTCCCTCCAGGCCACACTCATCCTGAGGAGACCATCACACTTGTCCCTGAGAGCCACTGGCTAGGGGATCTGCTGTCACCAAAGATGTTCAGCAAAGATCCCACTGCCAGTGGCAGCAGGGTACAGGTCTGAGTGACCCCCTGAGGCCACAACACTGTCCTGTCTCAAGCCTTTTCACCATCCCTTGGGGCTTCAGGTTAAGGGCAGCCTTTATATAAACACACACCACACACATATACACACACATACACATCACACACACACACACACACACATACACATCACACACACACACACACATACACACACACACCACACACACATACACACATACACACACACTGGGCATTTCCTAGGGAATAGGGAGAACTATTTTGGAGCTCTTGTCCCCAGTGGCTGGAACATAAACCTCATGATTCCACTTAGGATCAGGACACTAACTCCATTGTCCCAGGCTCTCCCCTCCACTGCCCTCACTGCCAGAGAATGCATTACTTGATTTTTCTCTTGTTTTTTGTGGCGCCAGAGATAGAGCCCAGGTCCCCATATGTCTTAGGCAAGCACACTGCTACCGAGCTATATCCCAGCCATTTTAACTGCTTTATGGAAATCTTCCTAAAACATATGATGCTTTCGTGCCCTAAAGAAAGAAGCAAACTGTAAGTAAACACGTAAAATGGAGTAAACCGCAAAGGACCCTGGGAACGTAGAACAGGCTTTGTATGTGGAACAGGCTTGGCCACAGAGTCACAGGGCGCTGCTCACCATCTGAGGCCTTGATGCTGCTGGGGTTCTCACCTCACAGAGAGATGCCTTGGGCCTTCTGGGGTGCAGGAGAAGCCCGTGGCCCCTTCCCCTTCCTTGCTGCCTGCACTACCTCATGCCCGTTGGAGTCCCTGCCAGCTTCTGGCCTCGCTTTCCTCCCCTCTGAGCCCCTCCTGACACTTTTGGCCAGAATAACCTTTCCAAAATACAAATCTGATTATGTCTGTCTCCTACTCAGTCTTCGGGGTTTCCTGTAGCTCAGGGACTGGGTGTCGAGGGCTTGGTTTGTGGCTCAGAGCATTCTCTCCCAACCCTGCCCCACCTCCCCTACCACCTGCCCTCTCTTCCCAGAACTCCCCAGGCCAGGCCCTGGCAGGTCAGAACAGCCATGTCCTCTGTCCCCACTCCGCTTGTCTCATTTCAATACCTCTTGGGCTCCATCCAGCTGTGGGCTCCTCCTGGAAGCTTTCCCAGACTGCATTAGCTCCACCTGCACTGTGTGCCCTCATTCATGGAAGTCATGTCACCCCATAAATCCTTCCTGTTGGCTCACACTAACCTTCTAAGGCTGGGCTTATCTGCTCCTCTGCTCCCCCACCCTGTTCCTTCAGTACAGAGTGGGAGTGGCAAGCAGCCAGCTCTCCATCACCGCCTCTCCATTGCCCCTTTCCTAGCTCTGGATGACATAGGCAGGGTCCCCACCAACAATCGTGACATTGGTAGTAGTAACGACCCCGGGAGCCACAGGGCTGAGGCTACTGGTCTCCACCAGAAGGTGCTCTTTCTGCCCATTCTGGAGTCCCTCTCGCCTCTCTGCTGGCTGTGTGTCTTACTTTCGACAGAGCCTCGGGTGAAGGCCTCCCCGCCTTAAAAGCCAAGTCTTGGGGCTCTGGACTGCTTTCTTTAATGTGCAGGACTGTGACTCTCTACCTTTGTCTCTCTGGCTTTGTCCTCGACCATGGGGTGACAAGCACTTGGATTTGGGGAAAGTGGGCAGGGGTGCTATGTGAGGGGTGTGGTAAGAACCCCATGTAGACATGGGGAGGTAGGTGAGCAGATAGCAGAAGACACCAGACACAAGAGTTTCTGTTGTTTCAAGAGGCTGATTGTTTCACTTTCATCCTGGACCTGCTCTGGGAGCTCACATCTATGGAAATGTTAAGTTTCTCGGTGTCCAATTAAAACCACCAAAGAAATGGGAATTTTTCTTAAGCGGTAGTAGTAGTGGATATGTACAAAGAACATATGATATGTACAAGTAGATATGTACAAAGGTCATTGAGAGGCCAAATGGTGTGAAGTCCTGTGGTACATAGCTTCCTCTAAGCACACCCCGTCTCTAAGCCCGTCAACACCAACACCCAGCTGAAGGCGGTGGATGCTCCCTGAGGAAAATGCCTGTGGTTGGGAGAGCCCAAGGATCCGTGTTGAGGAAGCATGAGCAATCCAGTCCCCAAGATCTAGGAACTGGCCAAGTTCAGAGGAGAATGCGTGAAAGGAGAGAACCGCTGGATGAGCCAACTCCACAGGACCCAACAACCTCACTGTCCCCTACTAATCGTGTTCAAGAGCGGAGTGAAACCTGTAGGCCATGCTTTCTCCACAGACCCTAGCTCTGGCTTTCTCGTCTTTAGGGCTGGGTTTGGGAACTACTGAGCACAGTAGCTTATTTATAGTAGGGTCCATGGCCTCTATTAGACACCTCTACTACCCCCACCCAGTGTTACAACTATCCCCTTGTGAGCAAAACTGTCCCTACTTAAGAATCCCTGGAGCTGGATACATGGCTCAGTTGGTAGAGTGTTGGCTTAGCATTCAGGAAGCCCCGGGTTCAAACCCCAGTACTGCCTAGAACTAGGCTTGGTGGTGCAGACAGACCTGCAGGCTTAGTTCCGCGGAAGTGGAAGCAGCAGATCAGAAGGTAGGTAGGTCACCCTTGGCTCCATAGTGAGTGGAGGACAGCCTGGCTTTCCCAACACCCTGTCTCGGGCAGGCAAAAGATGATGAAGTTTTTAAGTGTCTCCTTAAAACTCCTCATCTTTCAGAGATGTCTGTCCACACATATGATGCAATGATGACAGCTGAGCTTTGCTTCCAAATACTCCAGGCCAGGGGCAGATAGTAAAAATGAAGACAAAAGAACGGCCTTGGGCTGGAAAGATGGCTCAGCAACGAAATGTGTTTGCCTCACAAACCTGGCTGCTGAGTTCCATCCCAGGAACCCAAGCAAAAAGCCAGATGTGGCAGCACACACCTGTACTCTATGGAGAGATCGGGGTCAGAGAAAGAATCCTCTGGAGGGGCTCACATACACAGCAACGTAGCAGAAACAGCAAGAGAGACAACTGATTCCAGAAACGTTGACCTCTGACCTCCACATGTGCATTCTCTTTCTCTCTCTCTCTCTCTCTCTCTCTCTCTCTCTCTCTCTCTCTCTCTCTCTCTCTCTCTCGTAAACAAAGCTTTTTAAAAAGATTCCCCTTGAGAAGATATTGGGTGCTAGATGGGGCTCACTGCTCTTAGAATTCCTGTTTGCATAGATATTTGTAATGCTTTACATTTTAAAATGTAAAAGAACAAGAGAAAGTTACAGGATTTTGCAGCTGGTGACATTCTCCTCCAACGTCCCTTCTCATCACAGGAACCCCGTGTGGGTAGCCATGTGTCACCCTAATAACCTCAAGCTGTACAAAGAAAAGTCCCATTGGGCTAAGCTGGCTGAGTGGTTGCTCCGTGAGAATTTCCATGACGTATGTTATCTGTATGGCCCATCTGGCCCAGGCAGCCCTCTCGTGTAATATGCTTTGGCACTACAGGCTAGGCGCGCCACAAATGGCTTTGGCGTGCAGACCTATGTAAATGTGTGCACTGGTGAATGGTCAGAGTTCAAGGTCGCCATGAATAAGTCATGGTTCCTGTCCAGAGGAGCTGGCTGTCTACTGGGTGCTAGAAACCTTTAAACAACTAACCCGAGAATAATTCGGAATGAAGTCACAGCTCGGAAGACGCTAAGCAAAGTGACAGGGTGTGGCCAGCTTCCAAGGATGACGAGGGCACAGCCCCAGCTAATGCCCTGGGGACTGATCTCAGAAGCTGCGGCACGAATCCTGATGACATCCCGTTGCTTGCCTCCATTCTTTCAGTTGTGAAGTCAGAAGAAGAAGAAGAAAAAAAAAAAAAAAAAAAAAAACTCCCTGCTTTAACGGATACACTAGGGATTTGGCTCTCTCCAAAGGGGGAAGGTCTGTTTACGTTAAAAGGGGGAAAATGTCGAACTACTGCAAGAAAACCAAAAATCAGAAAAAGCTGTCGATGGCTTAATATGCTCTTTAGTGGCTTCAGAAGGTCTGAGTCATGCCTCCCCTTTCATGTCTTCCCATGTCAAAATCCACCACCTCAAAGGGAAGCGGAAGACAGTCTTAAGGAGCCGGTGCTCCACTCCGCCGCGGGGACGGGTGCCAACGTGTTAGCTCATCGCCCCGGGCGGGAAGTCCTGGTAGGAAATTGATTTTCCTTGGATCAAGTCACTTCCCCTCTCTGCACCTAGTCTCCTCCACTGTGCGACTAAGCCGTGGGATGTGTTCTGGCGCTGCAAATCTGTGGCCCGCTCACCGCTCTTCGCTACCCCGAGCCCACAGCAGACACAGCTCACGATCTGAGTGCCCTTTCCCACCGTGCCCTGAGGACTCCGGGCACCCACAATCCATCAGGAGGAACTGACGGTTGCCCTGAACCTATGCATCCTCTGCCCTTCAACATCCCCAGAACTTGATGCATTAAAAACAGTTTCTGATGAAGAGGTGAGGAGATGTCGCAAACACGCGGACCTGATTCAGATATCCAGAAGCCACGTGGATATGAGTGGATGAAGCCTGCCTGTAACTCCAGCCTTGGAAAGGGGGACACGGGAGATCCCAGAGCAAGCTGGCTGGTGACACTAGCCATATCCTGGGCTCTGGGTTTGGTTGAGAGACCCTGCCTCAGAGAATAAGGTGAAAGCATAAAGATGACTTTAGACACCAACCTCAGGGCTCCATGTGTGTGTGCACCCCACACACATGCACCCACACATGTGCACCCCACACACATGCACCCCCACACACATGCGCACCCACACACACGTGCATACCCCTAAACATGCACATACCCCCACACGTGCACACCCACACAAACGTGCACCCCACATACATGTGCACACCCACATACATGTGGACCCCACACACATGCACCCACACACATGCACCCACACATGTGCACCACACACACTCATGCATCTCACACACTCGTGCACCCCACACACGTGCACCC
>CABHPH010158759.1:0-28681 GCA_902168325.1 Peromyscus nudipes
CGGCCGCCGCGGTCCCGGAGGAGCGCCCGCGTCGCTGAGCGACAGCGCCGGGGAGGCCCAGCTCCCGGGTGCGAACGAGGTCTCCCGGGTCGGTGTGCACCGAGGACCCAGGAACCAGCACATTCGGTGTCACGACCGCGCACAGCAGACCTGGGCACGGGTACCCAAGCCCAGAGCGCGGGTGGCTAGGGAGACACACAGCCTCACCGAGGCAGTCACACCCTGAATGTCACACACAGCCTCCCCCTCCCAAGCACGTCCTCTTAGGCTACTGTCCTTAGTTTCCCGGGTATGCTCCCCGACTTCGGCTCTTGGCCTGGGCTCTGGGAGTCCCCCCCCCAACCCCACCCCAGCCCTTTTGCCCCACCCCTGCCAGGGCGGGGCGCTGTGCCCGGCCTCCGAGTCACTGACAGGCGTCCCTCACCCACAGTCGGCCAGTGGAGGCAATCCCCAGTGTGCCGGGAGAACCCCGCTATACCTGCCGTCTGAGCTGGGGGCCCCACCCGTACCCACTGTGCCCGCCCACCTCTGGGCCCCGAGCCAGGGGCTGTGCCATGGCGGGGGTGGGGTAGAGGAGGGAAAGGGGACTGTCCGAAGCGCAGCGCGAAGCTGCGGAACCAAGACACAGGCTGCAGAAGCGCGGCGAGCTGACTGCAGCAGTCCCTGGCTGGAATCCGTCTTGGCGCCCAGAGCGATGCTGTAATGGGGGGGAGGGGGCCGCGTGGGGAAGCCGCAGGAGGAGGGGCTGAGGAGGTGGGGGAAGGGCGGGCTCTGGATCCTGACTCTCCCGGTGGGTGCGAGGGCACGCTCGCTGCCCAGGGAGCTCTAAGTTGGGGTAGAGGGCGATCTGTATCCTCCGCCTTGTCTGGTACTGAAAACTTAAGGTGTGGGCTTGGGAGGCGTGAGAGGCAGTCCACCACCCTAGAGACAGACCTTGGGAGCTGTTTTTGAGTCAATGTCCCCCAGCAACTGACTCCTCTCTCCGTGTATCTCTTTGGGGTCACTGGCTTTCCTCCGTGAGCAACCGGGCAAACTGAGGCACGAAAAGTAGAAGTCACCGGCCCTAACGAGCAAGAATCTGGAGCCAAGCCCACACCCATTCCCCAGGGAGATGCTTTAAGGTGCCACACTACATAAATGACATAAAGGGGCCTGGAGAGCCCTTCTCCCGTGGGAAACCGAGTAGTCGAGTGGAAGGCGAACAGACTGGCCAGCTCTCTTGCCGCCCACGAGACCACTCCATTGTCCCTTCAATCGTGTGCTGAGACTGCAGACAATTCATGCCCAGCGTTCATTCAGCCAAGAGCAGATGTCAGGGAAAGTAAGAGAAAGTTGGTCCAGGAACACTTTGTAGAACTGAGAGAAATGTCTCATTTCCCGTGGAGCATAAGAGCAGCCATCATGTCGGATGCTAAAAGGTACCTCCATGCTCTGTCAGTTCTAAGATGTATTTTGTAAACCCGAAGGCATCTTAGGATGAACAGGGACATTTAGTATACAGTTTCTCTTCTTTTCTGTTAAAGCTGTTGTCAAAGAACTGTGTTTTAAAATCGAGGCTCTAGGGACTGCTGAGATGGCTCAGCAGGTAAAGGTGTCTGATGACTGAGCTGGATCCCCAAGACCTACCTGGTAGGAGAGAATGACTTTCCCAAGTTGTCCCCTGACCTCCACATGGTGGCACCTGTATGCACCATCTCCCACCCTCATACACACTAAATACATTTTTAAAGTTTAAATTTTTCAAACAAAAATAATAAAATAAGAACATGATGGAGTTTTCATGTGTTCATTCAACAGCTATTTACTAACTATGTCTGGCACCTTGCTGCTGTCCTGGAACTTACTGGTTAATCAGATAGGTTTACTTCAGATAGAGAACACCCACCTCCAGTGATCAGTGAGGACGGTGGCTCTTTACACCAGAAATAATGAGTCTCCAAGCCAGCGTCCTGGGGATTGGACCTGTGCAGTCATTCGGAGCTCCACACACAAAAGGACCTCACTCTTACTCTGCTGTCACTGTCTTCAAATTGAGTGTGTGAGAACGTGTGTATGGGTGTGCTCATGCAAGTGTGTGCACACACGAACGTAGAGGCCAAGGGATAATCTCTGGTGTTCCTCTCCAGACACTATCCACTTTTTTTTTTTTTTTTTTTTAGGGAGAAGTGTCTCTCACTGGCCTGGCGTTCAACAAGTGGGTTTGGCTGGCTGGCCAGTGAACCCCAAGGATCCATCTGCTTCTGTCACGTCATACTTGGAATTACAAGCACTCACCACCATGGCTAGTTTTGTTATTAGATTTTTATTTTGTTTGTTTTGTTTTTCAGCATGGGTTCTGGGGACCAAACTCGGGTCCACATGTAAAACAAGCATGTAACCAACTGAACTGTCTTCCCAGACCACCTTGAAATTTTAAATAATTTTTAACAAGGGGCTTTACACTCTGTAAGTTATGACTCCTATATTAGAAATTCCATGCCTAACAGAGGTGGACACAAAATTATTTTTAAAGTCTGGAAGCAGGGCCTGAAGAGATGGCTCTGCAGTTAAGAGCATTGGCTACTCTTCCAGGCCACCCAGATTCAATTCCCAGCACCCACATAGTGGCTCACAACAGTCCGAAAATACAGTACCAAATGATCTGATGCCCTCTTCTGGCTTCTGGGGGTACTGCACACATGTGGTACACAGACATGCATACAGACGAAACACCCACACATAAAATAATGAAATTTTAAAGTCTATATGCAATAGCCAGCTCTGTCTAGGTGAAGAAAGGCAGACAAGAACGCATAAAGAAAGCATTTGAGTAGAACCATAAAGATTGGGAGAGTTTCAGGTAGAAACGTATGTAAAGACATCTAGCCAACTGTCAATCAAGCAAGGCATGTTGTCACATGTTATCTCAGCCCTCCAAACTGAGGAAGGAGGTTCATTATTTCTTTCTCACTTCTTTGTTTGTTTGTTTTTTGAGACAGGGTTTCTCTGTGTAGCCCTGGCTGTCCTGGAACTCACTCTGTAGACCAGGCTGGCCTCAAACTCACAAAGATCCACCTGCTCTACCTCCCAAGTTCTGGAATTTAAGGCGTGTACTACCACCGCCCAGCTTAGGTTCATTATTTCAAAGCCATCCTGGTACACATACTGTGTCAAAGCATCTAAAGAAAAAAATCCATCAAGTAGGATAGCAGATGAAGTACCTTAATTCCTTGGTTGATCCTTCCATTGAAAATATGATAAATGAGTCAGGTGGTGGTGGCGCATGCCTTTAATCCTAGCACTTGGAAGGCAGAGGCAGGTGGATCTCGGTGAGTTCAAGGCCAGCCCAGTCTACATAGTGAATTCCAGGATGGCCAAGGCTAAACAGATAGAGAAACCCTGTCTCAAAAAAAAAAAGGGCAGAAAGAAAAAAGAAAATATGATAAATGACTTAAAATTGTAGGTATATGGCTAGAAAGATGGCGCAGTTATTAAGAGCTCTTGCTGTTCTTGCAGACTGAAGTTCTGTTCCCAGAATCCACATTGGGTGGCTCACAAACACCTGTAACCGCAACTCAGGGGATTCATACTCTTCTGTCCTCCCTGGGCACCCATGTGCATGTGTGTACACACACATTGACACTCATACATACACATAAATAAAGAGAAATGAAAAAAAAATCTTGGGGGCAGGAGAGATTGCTATTAAGACCACTTGCTGCTCTTGCAGATGACCAGGATTCAGTTCCTAGCACACACATGGTGGCTCTCAACCACCTGTAACACCAGTTGCAAGGGATCTGATGCCCTCTTCTGGCCTCTGAGGGCTCAACACATATATACATGCAGACAAATACTCATATACATAAAATAAAAGCAAATAAATCTTGAAAGCCATAGGTAAAGGGTGGCTGTGTCTCAGGTGGTATGGTGCTTGCTTAGCATGCATGAGGCCCTGAGTTTGATCTTTAAAGGCAACACATAAAACTAGGCATGGTGGTGAACACCTATAATCCCCAAACCTGGGAAGTAGAGCCAAGATCAGAAGTTCAAGGTCTTCCGTGGCTAAAAAGTGAGTTTGGGGCCATCCTGGGATACATGAGATCCTATCTTATTTAAACAAAGAAGATATAAAAACAAGTAAAATTATAAGTAAGTTTTTTTTAATATTCTTTTTTTTTCTTTTGGTTTTTTCAAGAAAGAGTTTCTCAGTGTAACAGCCCTGGCTGTCCTGGAACTTGCTCTGTAGATCAGGCTGGCCTTGAACTCACAGTGATCTGCCAAGTGCTGGGATTACAGTGTGCACCACCACACCTTGTAAGTGGTGTTCTCCTGTGCAGCGGCCGCTTCCCAGATAATGGACATAGAGACTCAATATTAGTTACAAGTGCTCGGCCAATAGCTCAGGCTTGTTACTAGCTAACTCTTGCACTTAAATTAACCCATATATTTTGCTATGCTTTGCCACGTGGTTTTTCTCATTACGGTGTGCCCATCTTGCTCACTCTGCATCTGCTGGCAACTCTCTGACTCCGCCCTTCCTCATCCCATCATTCTCAGTTTGGTTTTCCCACCTAACTTTATCCTGTTCAGCTGTTGGCCAGTCGGCTTGTTTATTAAACCAATCATAGTGACATGTATTCACACAGTGTACAGAGGGGTTATTCCACAGCAACACCTGGTTTTTAAAAATCTTCTTAAATATATCAATGTGCTAGCAAGAAAACTAAGTCCCAAATGTAAATGAAAGCAGAACTGAAAAAGAATAGAGCATGAAGCCAACTTTGGCACTAAGGTCTAGTTAGATCTGTTGCAAAAAGGGTATTATCTGTGGTTGGCCAAGCTGGGTACCCAAGAATTTGTGTTCTGTAGAACAGCCAGTTCTTGACACACAGTAGCTGACCTGATCACGGACTTCTTCAGTGACTCTGGCTTCAATCTTTCCCATGTAACTGAGCACTGCACAACACTCTAAAATATTTTGGGCACTGAGGTGCTCTTGATTGGAAGATAAGGAAATGCTTGAATAATGAATCCACGGAGAAAGAGATCAGGGGCCAGGAGCACAGCAGGGAGATGCAAAGCACATGTCCATCTTCGAGAGGGATCTGAGGAAGATGGTGTATTTTCCACTGGATGTCTTGGTTAACAGAAAACCTTGGCGACTGTGGACTGGTAGACTTTCAGCCTCCAGAATCTTTTAAATGGAAAGTAGTCCATGAAGAACAGAGAAGTAGGAAAACCTGGATTCTGGGTATTTGTTGAGCCTGGCACTGCAAACCGTCAACAAACCTTACCTCCTCCATTTATCTCCCTCAATGAAATATTTTAAGTTGATAAAAAGGGGATGGCCAATTCTTCCACTGTCTCTGAATGACATTTTCTTGCCATGTGACTTTGCAACTCTCTAACCAAGACACAGACTCTGCTTTCTCTTCCCTTTCACCTGGGTGAATCTGTGACTTTTAACCAGCCTTGGCAGTCTGCATTGTGGAACTCAACTCTTTCTCTTGGTCTTCAGCCTCCACAGGCCTGAGATAGCGCACTGGAGAATGAGCGGCAAGATGACAGAGAGCCATGCCATCCCAACTGTATCAGTTACTAAAGCAACATGAGCTAAAGCAACTCACAGAAGAAAGTTTGTCTTGGATTACAGCTCAAGAGAGGAAGTCCATGGAAGAGGCATGGCAACAGGTGGTTGGAGCAAGAGGCTGAGAGGTTAGATCTTCAGCTGTCAATATAAAGCAGAGATCTAACCGGAAATGGGACACGGCTGTAAACTCTCCGAGCCCTCTCACAGTGATGTGCCTCCTCCAATAAAGCTCTAAAGTTCCTTCCTCAAACAGCACCACCCACCGGGAACCGAGTATTCAAATACATGAGCCCATTGGGCATAGTTATCATTCTAAGCTCCACATTAACTGTTCCGGCCAAGACCATGATAGATCGACCTATAGCCAAACTGACTTCCAAATGTGTGGTCACTGCCAGAAGCAGTGGAGATGCTTATTGAGCCACTGGGTACTGCAAACACATCAATAAGTCCACAGGAGTAGGAGGAACTCACAAGCAATAGCAAAGGCTTACCAAGCACTTCACTTACTGAGTTTTGGGTTGGTGCACTATACCACAGCAGCCAAGCAATAAATAATCAACACAGGAATACTTGCTGAAAAATGAAATTTAATCAGTTTCCATGATCCTTTGAGACACAAGAGAATGAAGATAAAACCCAGAGTCTGGGGGTTGGGGATTCAGCTCAGTAGTAGAGTACTTGCCTAGCAAGCACAAGGTCCTGGGTTCAGTCCTCAGCTGGGGCTGGGGGAGGGGGAAGAGGTGGGGAGAGAATGACAAAATAGCAAAACTGAGAGTCTGCCCAAAGGGGTCAAATAACTCTTACAAATAAAAAAAAAAAAGTAAGAGTCCGAAGGGCTGTAGTTGGAATGTACAGAAATTGAAGAAACTCACTTCCTCGTCACATGAAGAAAACTTCAAGAAAAATGTGTGTCTTAAACTTAAATTTACAGAAGGCAATGAGTGTGAGAGAAATAATCACTTCCTGAGAATCGTAACATCACAACCTAGCTCACTCTTATGTAGAGGAACTAGAGAAAACTCAATGCAGACGTCAGCATAAAATGGTTCCAGGGTGGTGGTGCTCCAGGCGTCTGGCAGAAGCCAATACCAATTTTTGTTAAATAACTCAGTTTAGGAGACTGGGGAATCTCAGTCACCCAGTGAGGCTCAGTCCCCAGCACCCACACACAACGCTGGACAGGGTGGCATGCGTCTGTAATCTTAGTGTTGAGGTGGAGACAGATTGCTGGGGCTGGATAGCCAACTAGTGTTACTGAATTAGTGATCCCAGGTTCCATGAGATACCTCACTGAAGAGAAATAAGATAGGTCTCAATAGAAGACACCCTATGTCAACCTCTGGCTTACACACACACACACACACACACACACACACACACACATGCGCACACACGCACGTGTGTATGTGCACCTACACAGAAACATACGTACACATATACCAAACATACACACACACACACACACACACACACACACACACCCCTCTTTAGCAGAACATGGTGGTGTAAGTAGTACTTCACTTTAATTTCAGTACTCAGGAAGATGTGGTAGGAGGACCACCATGAGTTCAAGGCCAGCCTGAGCTGTATAGGGAGATCTTGTGCCCTCAAAAGTAAACTCATTTTTTCTAAGACTGCAAATTATTTCCACTAATTTTCCAAAGAAAATGACCACCTCAATCAAATATCACTAAACACATAAAGAAATACATCATCATCCAGGCGGTGGTGGCGCATGCCTTTAATCCCAGCACTCAGGAGGCAGAGGCAGGCAGATCTCTGTGAGTTCGAGGTCAGCCTGGTCTACAGAGCGAGATCCAGGACAGGCACTAAAACTACACAGAGAAACCCTGTCTCGAAAGAAAGAAGAAAGAGAGAGAGAGAGAGAGAGAGAGAGAGAGAGAGAGAGAGAGAGAGAAAGAAAGAAAGAAAGAAAGAAAGAAAGAAAGAAAGAAAGAAAGAAAGAAAGAAGGAAGGAAAAAGAAAAATTATGGCATCATGCATAAGAACTGTAGTGAGGGTTAATTTCATGTGTCAACTTGACCAAATTAAGGGATATGCAGCTACCTGGTAAACAACAACAACAAAACACATAAATATTATTTCTGAGAAGGTCTATAAGTTTATTTCCAAAAGATATTAGCAAGCTGGGTAAGATCTACTCTTATCTATGTTGGCAGGCATGATCCAATTCACTGAGAGTCCAATAGGAGCAAAAAGGTGGAAGAGATGTCATTTTTCTTGACTTGAGACATCCATCTTCTATTGCCTTTGGATACTGGGGCTCAGACTGAGGTTTGTCCCAATAGTTCCGACTTACACCACCTTTCCTTGCTTCCCAGTCTCAGAGAGCATGTTGGGAAATCTCGAAGCTTCCACAGCTGTGGCAATGCATCCTTCTGATAGACCTACCCCTGTATATCTACACAGCCAGTTCTGTTTCTCTGGAGAGCTCTAACACACACAACCAGTGGAAACAGCAAGTCGGGCTGGGGATGTAGCTAGCTAGGAGATTGTTTGCCTAGCATGCATGAAGCCTTGGGGTCAATCCCCAGCACCCCACAAACTGGTACAGTGGCTCACATCTGTAATATCAGTACTTGGAAGATGGAGGGAGGAGAATTGGAAGTTCAAGGTCATCTGTGAGGTCATAGTGACTCCAAGGCCAGCCTGACATCCCTGAGACCTTGTCTTCTCGAGACTGCCCAGATTAGAGATTGACCTAACTGGGAGGTGGGGGGTGGAGGAGGGGATGAAGAAATGAAGAAGCAACAGACACAAACACAAGCTGGGATTGGGTGGGCTGTGGGCTGTGATGGGGATGCACCAGCAGCAGCCCAGAATATCAGCATGTTTATTATCTACAGCCCCAACCAGGAGGCAGGTGAGCTAATCTGGCAGGCGTTCTCTAGGAGAGCAGTCTTGGGTTGCAGGCAACTGGGAGAAAGGAGTAGTGATGCACATCGTTAATCCCAGCATTTGAGAGGCAAGAGGCAAGTGGATCTCTATGAGTCAAGGCCAGCCTGGTCTACACAGTGACTTCCAGGACAATCAGGGGTACACAGAGAGACCCCGTCTTAAAAAAAATGTCCACAGCAACTTATTTCACAGGGGACCCTGTATTAGTAACATATATTAAAATGAAAAACATATACATATATTAAAGGGGGATGTATTACATTGGCTTTAGAGGTTGAAGTATAGGTAGGAAGGGCTACCTCACACTGGAGAGACTGAGGATATGATAGTCATTCAGTCTATGAGGCTTGATGTCTCAGCATATTCAAACTGGCGCCAAAGGCATGGAGGATTCCTGCAGAGCTGTTGGTCTTCAGCACATGTCAGAAGCCCAAAGCCATTGTTTCTAATAGTGGTGGAGGGACGGTGCCGCAACAGAATAGATTGATTTGCCAGTGAGAATATGAACAAGCAGGCTGGAGAGAGGGTAGCTGCTCGAGAACCTCCTGCTGATTGCCATACTCACACGAGAGAGAGTATCTTCACTCTCACCTTCAATTTGGCCTGTGTGCTCTTTTCCCAAAGGGGCCAAAAGGGCCCCCCTCTTTGATTTGGTTTTTTGAGGCAGGGTTTCTCTATGTCACAGAGCCCTGGCTGTCCTGGAACTCACTTTGTAGACATGGCTGGAACTCAGAGAGATCTGCCTGCCTCTGCCTCCCGAGTACTGGGATTAAAGGTGTATTCCACCATGCCTGGCTTTTTTGTTTATTTGTTTGTTTGTAAAGGTGGCCTCTTTAAGTTGGTTTCTGGGTCCTCCACAGATGTCAAGGTATTTAGGGCTTTCTTTGCCTTATAATGTAAGAAAGTGTTGTGGAATATTTCTTTAACTAGGCAAAGATGTGTTACATTTGTTTATGCTGTGGAATTTTACTTTAACTCTGTAAAGGTGTGTTGCATTTGTTTAACAGTGTAAGGATGTGTGTTTAATTATGTAAAGATGTGTTGCATATGTTTCACCTTGCCTCCCTAAGGCACATGTTTGGTCTAATAAAGAGCTGAATGACCAAGAGCTAGGCAGAGAAAGGATAGGCAGGGCTGGCAGGCAGAGATAATCAGTAGGAGGAAAAATTAAGGCTTGAGAAAGAAGAAGGACAAGAAGAAAGATGAGAATGAGGAGAAAGAGAGGGCCATGCCCAGGGCCAGCCAAGAAGCCACCAGACAGACAGACATGAGAACCAGTGAAAGTAAGATATACAGAAGGAAGAAAGGTAACAAGCCCTAAGGCAAAAGGTAGATTGCTGTGGATATCACTCTGCATGCTGTGAATGTGTTGCTCTGATTGGTTAATAAATAAAATGCTGATTGAGCAGTAGCCAGGCAGGAAGTATAGGCAGGATAAGCAGAGAGGAGAATTCTGGGAAGAGGAAGGCTGAGTCAGGAGTTGCCAGCTGGACACAGAGGAAGCAAGATGTGAAGGCAGAACTGAGAAAAGGTACCAAGCCACGTGGCTAAACATAAATAAGAATTATGGGTTAGTTTAAATGTAAGAGCTAGTCAGTGGTAGACCTGAGCTAATGGCTGAGCAGTTTAATTAATATAAGCCTCTGTGTGTTTACTTGGGTCCAAGTGCCACAGAGCCGCAGGAGCCAGGCAGGACCAGAAAAACTACAGCTACAGTAGATAAAGAGAAACAGGTTAATGTAAGTTAAAAGAGCAAGCCAGAAGTGAGCTTAAGCTAGGCCGAGCATTCATAACTAATATTAAGTCTCCATGTCATGATTTGGGAGATGGTTGGTAGCCCTAAAGAAAACAACTTAGTACATTTGGTGCCCAATGTGGGTCCTGAATTTCCACATAGGGCTTGAGAAAGCTGGAAAAAAAAAGCAGGGGAGATACAACTCCTTTAAGAGGCTCTGCCGTACTGGTACACTAAGTAGAAACAAAAAGCTAAGTAAAAACACATGCCACAGTGCAGGGCACCAACGTCCTAGAATTGGGGTGGTTGAATGCAGTCCCTTAAGGTCATAGACCAGCCTATGAGCTTAAGGCTAGGGGCTCACAGACCCAAGGAGGGGGCAGAGACAGCCATCAAAGCCCAGGCAGAGGACCCAGCAGTAGTTTAGCAGCTTAAGGTTTTGCTCATGCAAACAGAAAAGGCTAGATATACACAGTAAAGCAGGTTCAGATGAAAAAACCTCTAAACAGGTTACAATGTGTTTAAAAATGTGTGTAGGCAGCCAGGTGGTGGTGGCACAGGCCTTTAATCCCAGCACTTGGAAGGCAGAGCTAGGCAGATCTCTGTGAGTTTGAGGCCAGCCTGGTCTACAGAGCAAGATCCAGGAAAGGCACCAAAACTACACAGAGAAACCCAGTCTCGAAAAAAAAAATGTGTGTAGGCTTAAGAAAGAAAGAAAATTTGTATAGACAGTCATAGAAAAAGGTAAATACTTTATAAATAACAAAAAAAGAATAAGCCACGTAGAGATGGGAAATACACAAGGAGTCTGGATCCTGTATGTTGTTGTATTGACTTTGAATTTTTTTTTTCAGAGCTGAGGACCGAACCCAGGGCCTTGTGCTTGCTAGGCAAGCGCTCTACCACTGAGCTAAATCCCCAACCCGACTTTGAATTTTTTTAATGCTGATGAGCAAATGGCAGCTGCTGAGAGACATGGGATTTTAAGAGAAACTGGAAAATTAAGTCAGCCTAGATACTTTAGGAATGCCTTAACTTTAAAATGGAAGTAAAAAAAAATGTATTGCATTGGGGAAGTGGTATGCTTTTGTTTCCATAGGAAACAAGAAAGGCTGTGGATTCATTCAAGGTTAATAGAGATCAAGTTTGATCAGGGAAGACACTGAAAATCCTGGCTACAGACATAAAGAAATAAACCTAGAAAGACTACAAGACAGATGATGTACATTCTATCTGCTCAAATATAAAACAAAAAAATTCATCTTTAGCTGTCTTGTGTACAATGCACATTCCATACTTGTGTTAATGCAGATTTGTATGCTACCTTTGAGAGTTTGTGTGTTTTCAGAGCAAGGGGACCAGACACCAATGAAAATGGGTGCCTGGGTGGCCCAGCATCTCAGATGCCTCTGTTGAGTTTCTTCAGAGTTCTGCATCCAGAACAGCTTCAAGGCTGCTGGATGAGATGGTCCAGCCTCACAGACTATTCTTGTCAGGACTGCAGATAAGCCTTGCACTTTCCCATTGCACAGAGACTGAACAACAAATGTTATGGCTAGTTTTCCCAGGACTTTACCATTATCTTAATTTTCTCAGGTCCCTCACAGATGCCATCATCCCCCAACAACAGGAAGCAGTCTAGAGAACACAACACCCATATTCCCAAGGGGTAGGATGGATGGTTTTTGGTCATTTAGTGGGTTGTGGATGTTTGTCATCATTCAGTGGGTATATAGGAATATAGGATAAAAGGCAACTATTAATCTCAAATATTTTGCATTGATATGGATTTTGGTATATTAATACAAATTTAAAGTTATTTTTGTTATACTGTATGCATATTTCTACTCTTGTTTGGGGTATTGTGCTTCTGCAGTTCATTTAAAAATGGAATGTATAATTAAAAAATGCAGGTGAGTAGTTAGTCATCTATCATAATCAAACATGTATTCATGTTAGGTATGTTTTCAAGGTTAAATAGATATATTTAGATAGATAGATGGTTTTCAAATGCTTCAAAGACCTACAGAATATGACATTTTAAAACCTAAGGCTTTTCAGGACAGTGAGACACATCTGTTCCTGGCAACACCAATTTACTTCAGAGAAGATGATGGGCATTGAAGAAATTCCATATGGAGTTAGCTTTCACTGTGGCAAAGCTAGACATTTTGGCAAGAAACTGCTTTTGCCTTGACCGCTGACAGTATCCTGTACAAACTGGACAAGCAGGACACAAAGGAAAAAGACTGTTGAACTTTGCCAAAACAAGGCAGATAGTCCTTCAAAATTCCTGCTTCACAGAAAGGTCTCCAGATATTCCAGGCCCATAGGCCAAAGATTGGATGGCCCAATGTTGCAGAGGAACCTTGGGTGACTGTCCAGGCAGCCAGATGTCTCTGTCATTTTGAAAGTGGCTTGCACTGCACTTCCTGCTTACTCAGGTAATATTATATGCTTCTGGGGTCTTTGATGGAGCTGAAGACTAGATAGTTATAGTTACAGTTTTCTTTAGTGATTATAGAAGGTAAATTAGGTACAAAACTTTGGACTCATCAAGATAGAATAGATAACGGAGTATTTTCTCTGAATTTGCCAAATACAAATGGACTGGATATTGTGGATATAATCCTTACTTGATAATTGTTGTGTATAGCTTTACTATGTTGAAGTTAAAATCCTTCCTTCTTATTTAGACAAAAATGGGGAAATGTTGTGGAATATTACTTTAACTGTGTAAAGGTGTGTTACATTTGTTTATGCTGCATTTGTTCAACAGTGTAAGGATGTGTATTTAATTATATAAAGATGTGTTGCAAACCGGGTGGTGGTGGCGCACGCCTTTAATCCCAGCACTTGGGAGGCAGAGCCAGGTGGATCTCTGTGAGTTCGAGGCCAGCCTGGGCTACCAAGTGAGTTCTAGGAAAGGCGCAAAGCTACACAGAGAAACCCTGTCTCAAAAAACAAACAAACAAACAAACAAACAAACAAACAAGCAAGATGTGTTGCATTTGTTTCACCTGGCCTCCCTAAGGCACATGTTTGGTCTAATAAAGAGGTGAATGTCCAATAGCTAGGCAGAGAAAGGATAGGCAGGGCTGGCAGGCAGAGAAAATAAATAGGAGGAGAAGAAGAAAGAAGAGAATGAGGAGAAAGAGAGGGCCATGCCCAGGGTCAGCCAAGCATCCACCAGACAGACAGACACAAGAACCAGTGAAAGTAAGATATACAGAAGGAAGAAAGGTAAAAAGCCCTGAGGCAAAAGGGAGATAATATAGGTTAAATTAAGTTAAAAGAGCTAGTCAGAAGTGAGCCTAAGCTAGGCCAAGCATTCATAACTAATAATAAGTCTCTGTGTCATGATTTGGGAGCTGGTTGGTGGCCCAAAAGAAATGGCTTGGTACATATTGTTTGTTTGTTTGTTTGTTTGTTTGTTTGTTTGTAAAAGTGGCCTCTTTAAGTTGGTTTCTGGGTCCTCCACAGATGTTAAGGTATTTGGAGCTTTCTTTGCCTTAGAATATAAGAAAGTATTTCAATTCATTTTGTTGGTTTTTTGTTTTTTGGTTTTGGTTTCGGTTTTTCAAGACAGGGTTTCTCTGTGTAGCTTTGCACCTTTCCTGGATCTAGCTCTGTAGACCAGGCTGGACTTGAACTCACAGAGATCCGCCTATCTCTGCCTCCTGAGTGCTGAGATTAAAGACATGCACCACCACCGCCTGGCTCAATTCATTTTGTACTAGATCTGAAAAGAGCATTTTTTTTTCAATGATCCAAGGTGCCATTAATTTGAAATGGTCTTAAAATCTTCAAAGGGGAGAATGGGAAATCTCATTAATTACTAACTCTTTTTAGGAAAGCCAAAGAGATATGCCATTCCCTATCACATATCAGAACTTATGAAGAACATACAGCATAAAGACCCTGTGTATGGTGTATGGGGCTGGAGAGAAGATGGACCAGAGGACCAAAGATCAGTTCCCAGCATCTGTGTCCAGGGACTCATAGCTCCAAGAGACCTGATGCCCTCTTCTGGTCTCTGCTGGCACTGCAGCCACAGGCACAAACCCTTACAAAGACCAGCTTGGAGAGACAAATCGGTTACTACAATAGACTAGAGATCATAAACAGATTTATATATGGAAATGAGATCGACAGGGAGGGCATAGCAGATAAGAAGAACAAGAAGAAAACGACTACTGATTTGGAAAAATAATTAATTGAATCCCAACTTCGCACACATCATGCGCAACTCAACTTCACTTGGACTGGATTAATGAATTAAATGGCAAGTTTGAAGCTATTAATAGAAGTTACATTAATCTAGGTTCTGCAGAGAAACAGACCGGGAGAGGGAGAGGAAGAAGACAGATTTATTATAAGTAGTTGGCTCTCATGATTATGGAAGCTAGAAGCCGAAGGGTCTAAGGTAGGCTAGCTGGAGGCCCAGGAGAGCTCATGACCTCCTTCCGACCTGAGACCCAAACCAAGAGACAAAGTCCCTACTCCAAGGCAGTCAAGCAGAGAGAAAGAATTCTTTCTTACTGTCATGAGAAAGCTACACCAGAAACAGGCAGACATGCCTGTCTCTTTCTGCAATGTCAGAATTCACTAACAGAAAATGCAATTTCATTGACTCAGATTCAGCGTGTGAATTTCATCATTCACATTCACTTGACACTTGCAACCACTGGCAACTCTTGATACTTGTGGCCACTGGCAACCACAGGTCCTTTCATTCTAACCTTAAGTTTTATTTTTTTTAATTATATTTATGGTCGGGTGATGCTGGCACACACCTTTAATCCCAGCACTTGGGAAGCAGAGGCCAGCCTGGAGTGAGTTCCAGGACAGCCAGTGCTATGCAGAGAAATCCTGTCTTGAAACCACCCCCCAAAAAATTACATTTATGTATTTTTATTTATTTGTGTGTGTGGATGTGTGGGTTGTCACAGACAACTTGTGAGAGTCAGTTTTCTTCTTCTACAGTGTGGGTCCCAGGAATTGAAATCAGGTCATCTAGTTGTATGGCAAGCACTCCCACCTACCCACTGAGCCACTTTGCTGGCCCCCAACCTTAATTCTTAATATTAACTCTCAAGTTACACATTACAGTTCACACAAATACACACACATGCACCACAAAATTGTTACAAGCCAGAGTAGTGCCATATGCCACTACTTATAATAAATCTCCTTTTGTATAAAAACCATTTGTTGGTCTAGTGTGTTTGACAAGTTTACAGGCCTGTTTTGTTTTTTTGTTTTTTATTTTTTGTTTTTATATAGTTTTTACATGCCCATGTGCCCGTGTGTTCCTGTTTTAATCTGGTAAATTCATAGATGGTAGTATTTTATTTATGTAAGTCACTTCTGTATCCACCTGTGCGTTACGGTTTGTGCTGGGCAGATGCTCCGTGTTTACTTGCACAAAGAGGTGAAGTCTTTGCCTCAGCATTCATGCCTAACATGGAGCAAACCGATGCTTTATAAATAGTCGGTACAAGGCACAGCCTAAAAGCTACTCACCATTCTCTACAATGTGGAGTAGCTTAAATGGTGTGTACCCTGACCTCCACATCTACGCAGCTTTCAATAGATTGAACGAGACCATCACATGCGGAGAGCAACCTTCCAATCTATGATTTAAATGTTAACCTCATGAGAAACACTCTCACAGACACGCCCAGAAATACTGGCCGACCAAAATATTTGGGCACTCTGAGGCCTAGTTACGCTGGCATATACCATTAACCATCTGTCTTAGTTAGGGTTTCTATGGTGATAAAATACCAGGACCCAAAGCAATGAGGGGTGAGCCTAGGGTGTATTTTGAGTTCACAGTTCCACATCACAGTTCATCGCGGAGGGACGGCAGGGCAGGAGCTCAGACGGGGCAGAGACCTTGAACCAGGAGCTGATGCAGATGCCGTGGAGGGGTGCTGCTTACTCCTCGTGCCTTATTCAGGCTGTTTTCTTCTAGAACCCAGGACCACCTGCCTAGAGGTAGCACCTGCTAACACTGAGCTGGGCCCTGCCCCATCAATTACCACTCAAGAAGATGCACCCACAGGCTGATCTGATGGGGGCATTTTCTCAACTGAGGTTCCCTCTTCTAAATTGACTGTAGCTGGTGGCAAGTTGACACAAATGTAGCCATCATAGAACTGTTCAGTCTTTTTGTTTTGTTTTGTTTTGTTTTAAGAATTGAGGCCTTGGGACTGGGGAGATGGTTCAGCCAGTGAAGTGTTTGACATTCAAGCATAATGTCCTGAGTTTGCTCCCCAACACCCATGGAAAACCAGATGTGCCGCACCTGGAATCCCAGTGCTGGTCAGGCAGAGACAAGCAAGTTCCCTGGGGCTCAATGGCCAGTCAGTCTAGGCAAATCAGTGAGTTCTAAGCTCAATGAGAGACCCTGTCTCAAAAAATAAGATGGAAGCCAGGTGGTGGTGGCACACACCTTTAATCCCAGCACTCAGAGGGCAGAGGCAGGTGGAACTCAGATCTCTGAGTTCGAGGCCAGCCTGGTCTACAGAGTTCCAGGACAGGCACCAAAACTACACAGAGAAACCCTGTCTCAAACAAACAAAAAAAAAAGCAGGGGGGGAGAGCAATTGAGGAAGAGGAAGACAACCAAATCCAACATTGCTCTAGCCTCCATACACCTGTGTGCGGGGGGAGAGAGAGAGAGAGAGAGAGAGAGAGAGAGAGAGAGAGAGAGAAGAACTGAGATCTTTCTATGCTTTTCAGGATGGCCTCAAACTCCTAGGCTGAAGCAGTCTCCTTGCTCAGCTCCTGTAGATGGACCACAGGTATAATGTAAATGTCCTTTCAACCCTGGATTAGAAGATTTCTTTTAATGGAAAACACACCCCCCCAAAAAAACCCAAAATCTAGGAAAATAAAAATGATGCATTTGGCTACGTAAATTAAAAAACTAGTCATAAATCATCTTAAAGAAAGGAATACCGGCCGGGCGGTGGTGGTGCACGCCTTTAATTCCAGCACTTGGGAGGCAGAGGCAGGCGGATCTCTGTGAGTTCGAGGCCGGCCTGGGCTACCAAGTGAGTTCCAGGAAAGGCGCAAAGCTACACAGAGAAACCCTGTCTCGAAAAAACCAAAAAAAAAAAAAAAAAGAAAGAAAGAAAGAAAGGAATACCATGGGGTGTGGTGGTGAATGCCTTTAATCTCAGCACTCAGGAGGCAGAGGAAGGCAGATTTATGTGAGTTTGGGGCCACCTGGTCTTTATAGTGAGTTCCAAGACAGTCAGGGCTACACAGAGAAATCCTGTCTACAAAAAGAAAAAGAAGGAAGGAAGGAAGGAAGGAAGGAAGGAAGGAAGGAAGGAAGGAAGGAAAAACACAAGCTTTAAATTAGGAGATATTTGATATAACCAGCTAACAATTGGTATTAAGTATTTTTATCCCTCTATATGAGCTCATTAAAGTCAATTTTAATGTAACCAAGTAAATATATATATTTATATACATATACATATATATATAATGCATTAATAAAGATAGTGGTAATCTTACAGGCAGCATGTTTGAATGGATACACATGAAGTTGAGTTCCCATGCCCATGAAGACAGAGCCAGGGCACCTTGTTTACCTACTAGAGAGATATAAAAGTTTAAAAATTGTATTTGTATTTTTCATTACCTGTATGTATGTGCACCTGTGTGTTTGTGCAATGTGTGTGGTACCTGCAGAATCGAGAAGAGGGCATCTGATCCCCTGGAGTTCCAGGTAGTTGTGAGCTGTCCCACATAGGTGCTGAGAACAGAACTCTGGTCCTCTGGAAGAGCAAGGAACACTCTGAACTGACAAGCCATATTTCTAGCCCTGGGCTGGCAAAAAAATTTTTTAATCTGAAAATTCTAAGTGTTAGACAAAGTGTAAATCTGGATCTTGTACATCTTTCTGGTAAAGGTGTAAATTAGAACAATTATTTTTTAATTTTTAAAATTGTTATTACTATTATTATTATTAATGTCTGTTTGCGCTTCATGATAACATTGTAACTGCAAAATCAAAGGTAAAAAGAGTCACTTAGAAGTCTCCATGGGCTGGAAAGTCAGCTCAGCAGTTAAGAGCACTTTTTGTTCTTCCAGAAGATTTGAGTTCAAATTCCATCACCCATGCCAGGCACCTCACAACTGCCTGTAATTCCAGTGTCAGATGATCTAAAGCCCTCTTCTGGTCCCTGCTGACACCAGCAGATACACACATATACACAGGAAAGAAAGAAAGGAAAGGAAAGAAAGAAAGGAAAGGAAAAAAGGAAGGAAAGAAGGAAGGAAGGAAGGAAAGGAAGAAAGGAAGAAAGGAAGAAAGGAAGAAAGGAAGCTTTTTAAAAAACATAACCAGCGACACAAGTCTTTAATCCCACCACTCGGAAGGCAGAGCCAGGCAGATCTCTGTGAGTTTGAGACCAGCGTGGTCTACAGAATGAGACCCTGTCTCAAAAAAAAAAAAGTATCCAGAGTGACTATGGAGTATAGCTAAATAGCTTAACTCTCCTGTGCCACAAAAACTGAGCTAGAGAATAAATGGGTCTTTCAAGAATGGAAGTCAGGCATGGTGTTACAAACCTTTAATCCCAGCACTCGGAAGGCAGAGGCAGACAGCTCTCTATGAGTTTGAGGTCAGCCTGCTCTACAGAACGAGTTCCAGCGTCACGCAGAGAAACTCTGTCTGGAAAAAAAAAATAAAAATTAACAAGAGGTGGAAGAGGAAGAACTTTGAAAACCTGAAAACTGGCTTAATATAGCAGCAATGGAATTCAGAAGGGAGTAGAAGTGTGTATGTGTGCGTGCGTGCGTGCGTGCGTGTGCGTGTGTGTGTGTGTGTGTGTATGTATGTATGTGTGAGTGTGTGTGATTGTGTATGTGTGAGTGTGTGTGATTGTGTGTGTGATTGTGTGTGTATATGTGTGTGTGACTGTGTGTGTATACGTGTGTGTGATTGTGTGTTATAGTTGTAATATGGAAAAAGCCACCAAACATTATTTTGCACAATAACGTTGTGTTTGTGTTCATCCACAGATCCTCCATTTTCACTGCCTCTGTACCGTTTGTCTTGCTTTGCTTTTGTTTTTGTTTCAGTCAGGTTCTCATTATGTAACCTAGGCTGTACTCACACTGGAAAAGATCCTCCTGCCTCAGCCTCCCTAATCGTAGAATTACAGGCCCGTCCTAACACATTTGTACTGTTTCTCTTACTTTCTGACCATGGACCTTCAGTCTTCTTTTTGTCGGTGGTGGTAGTTATTATTGTTTGAGACAGGGCCTCTTGTAGCCCAGGCTGTCCCTAGACTTGATATATAGCTAATAATGGCCTCGAACTCCCGATCCTCCTGCCTCCACTTCTCAAGCGCTAGGGTTACAGGTGTGCACTGCTATGCCCAGCCACAGACTTCACTCTGAGAAACAGTTTATAAAATCTCTAAAGTGAACCAGAAACCTCAGATGTTTACTAATTAGTGAAGACAACTGTCATCCGCTTGAATCCAACTAAATCTCAGAAACTTAAGACACTGAATTTTTGTAAGCAAGAAAAATGGGGAGAGTGTAGGGCATCGTTAGCCAAGCCAGCGATGTGCAGGCTGAGGACTCGGTAGCTCAGGGAAGGGAAACTGCTCAGCCCTGGCAGCTGCCTCCTATTGTTGCCATATGCCATTGTTAGCGGACTTGAAACGCTGCTGCTTTGGTTTGATGCCTGAGATTAAAGTTATCTCTTATGAAATGGAGAGGACACTTTTGCTGTGCTATGCTCAGTTGGAGAGGTCCCAGAGTGAAATTGCTTGAGCCGTTAGTTACATTGTTCTTTTGCTCATTGCCATGGACGTCTGGTCAGGGACTCCATAACCTCAGGCCCTAATGATTCCGGAGAGTCATCCTCCTGCTGAAAGTCCATTCCTGCTGATGTTATCATCGCTGCTACCACCAGGAACCAGCGAAGCAAGAACTCAGCTGCGCTACATGCTGGTGGAGCTGCAATTCAGCCATAGCCTGAAGGCCACAGAACTTGGAGACTTCACTGCAGAAAGTCCTTGGAAATAAGAGAGTGACTCTTGATGGATGCTTAGTGGAAGAAAGGAATCATAGAGAGGCTGACAGAGGCCCCATGATGTTTTCAGATCCATCATTCAACTCATCCAATGCAAACTCATAACCCAAGTCTCTCAGGATATACACCTGCCAGAAGAAATGAGAATGGAGTTAGCTTCAGGCTCATCCCTGTGTTTTGTACCCAGAATCCATGCTCCTCTCTATTGTCTGGGAACTGATAGAGTTGGTCCGTGAGTCCCAGTCCTTCAGGCATAGCTGAGTTCTCCTAAATGGCTGCTGGAATCCTTCCCTGGCGTTACCCTGACCCATTTGCCCTGTCTATCTATGGCTAAAGAAGAGCTCAGAACTTCTCTTCAAGTCCTGGATAAATCCTAAATATAAATGAATCCAAAGGAAGGAGTAGTCACCTAACTTCTCTCAGAAAAACCTGAGCCAGAATCTGTGCCTAACCATGTCTTTCTGTTATATTTATTTCACCTAAAAGCAGCTTTAGAAATAAATACATATAAAACTACATTTTTGTTTCTAAAGATAACTTTACATTTTCAATTAAATTAAAACAATTTACTGAATTGCAGTTTCACTGTCTGTGCATATATGTATAGACATGTCTACATTGCAGCACATGCCTACAATCCCAGGACCAGGGAAGTGGAGGCTAGATCATGAGTGCAAGGCCAGCCTTGGCTACGTAGTGAATTTGGATGAGACATTATCTTAGATGCCTGTGTCCAAACCTGCCAACCTGAATCTGAGTTCTGGGACCCAATAGGGTGGAGAGAACCAACTTCTGAGAGTTGAACTGTGGCATGCACACAGCTGACATGGCATCTGTGCAAGAGCACACATACACACAAATAAAGAAGTAAAATATGAAAACAAGAAGAAAGAAAACTACACTAAGATTCTAATTCACCCCAGTCAGAATGGCAGTCATCAACGAACAAATCACCACGAACAGTGATAAATGCTGACAGTGATATAGGGAGAAGGAGTCCACATTGTTGGTAGAGTTGTGTGTCAACTCGACACACACCAGTGTAATCAGAAAATGCTCTAAGGCAATTTCTCAATTAGTAATAAATGGGGCGGGCCCAGCCCATTGTGGGTAGTGACATCCCTAAGCTGGTGGTCCTGGGGTCTGTATGAAAGCAGGCTGAGCAAGCCAATAAGCAGCATCCTCCACAGCCTCTGCATCAGCTCCTGCCTCCAGGATCCTGCCCTGTTTGAGTTCCTGTCCTGACTTCCTTTGATAATGGATAGCAATGTGGAAGTGTAAACCAAATAAACCCTTTCCTCCCCAACTTGCTTTTTGGTCATGATATTTCGTCATAGAAATAAAAACCCTAACTAAGACAAATTATAGATTACTCTAGACACTATGTGAATCAATATGGGGATTCTTTAGGATATAAACTAAACTTAGCATATGATCCAGCTATACCACTCCTGGGTATGTACCCAAAGGAATGAAAGTCCACATACACTAGAGATACCTCTACAACATGTATACCACTGCACTGTTCACAATAGCTGCCATGAATCAGCATAGATGCCCATTGACAGAGGAATAAACAAAGAAAATATGTTAAATATATGAAGTAGAGTATTACTCAACTATAAGAAAAATGAAATTTAGTCATTTGGGCAGGAAGACACTGTGGTCAAGGGTACTGACTAAGCTTCTCAAGAGGACCTGGATTTGGTTCCCAGCACCCAAACTGGGTAACAGTTCTGTCTGTAACTCCACTTCTAGGGCACTGGATGTCCTCTTCTAGCCTCCAGGGGTATCCTCACACACGGCAGATACACACACACACACACACACACACTAAATAAATAAATAAATAAATAAATAAATAAATAAATAAATAAAATCTTAATTTTTTAAAAAAAATTTAGTATGTGCTTTGCAAGGCAAAAGATGCACTTCAGATCCCCATAATAAGTGAAATAAGACAGACCTGGAAAGGCACATATCATGTGTTATCTCTCACACATGGAATCTAGAATGTTTTTTAGAAAGACATACAAATGCTGTCAGTTTTTAATTTTATTCTTTTATTAGCTAATAAAGGATGGAATATTCTGTAGATGTCTATTTTGTCCCTCTGATCTAGAGTCTAGTTGTTTGGTTTGTATTTTTATTGGTGGTGGGGTTTTTTTGTTTTGTTTTGGCTTTTCAAGACAGGATTTCTCTGTGTAACAGCTCTGGGAGATCTGGAACTCACTGTGTAGACCAGGCTGGACTCAAATTCACAGAGATTTCCCTGCCTCTGCCTCACGAGTGCTAGGAGTAAAGGTGTGTGGCACCACTGTCCAGCCAGTGTAGCTGACTCTGATATTCTTTCATTTTTCTTTTCTGGATAATGTCTGTTGGTAAGAGAGGGATATTGTAGTCACTATCTAGCATTGTTTGAGTTGGGTTTTGTCTCTTCCTTTATGTCCTTGTGGTGTTTAGTTTTTGAAATTGGGTGTGGCAATATTGTATGTGTATTTATAATTGTTTTATATTCTTGATGGATTGTTCCCTATGTCAATACATAGTGACCTTCTTTGTTTCTCCTGGCTAATTTTGGCTTGAGCCCTTTTTGTTAGATACAAACACAGCTATTCTTGCTTCCATTCAGATTCTGTTTGTGTGGAATATCATTTTCCATCCTTTTCTGGTGAGGTGAGTTTCTTGCAGGCAGTGAACAGTTGAACTTTGTGTTTAAATCTAGTTATTGAGTTAGCAAGTTTTAATTGAAGAATTATGACCCAATTCCAGACAAGGTTATTGTTGAAAGGTATATACTAATTATTGATGAAAACAAAAGTAGTTTTTTTTTCATGTGATCAGACCAATGTTGTATCTTTCTTTAATTTTTTAAAATTTATTTTTAGGGGCTGGAGAGATGGCTCAATGGTTATAAGCACTGGCTGCTCTTTCAGAGGGTTCAATTCCCAGCACCCACATCATGGCTCACAAATGTCTATAACTCCAATTCCAGGGGATCCAATGCCCTCTTCTGGCCTCTGTGTGCACCAGGCATGTGTGTGGTACATGCAGACAAAACACTCATAGACATAAAATTTTTTAAAAAAGTATTTTTTAAAAATTTATTTACTTTTATGTGTATGAGTATTTTGTCTGCATGTACATAGTCTGTGCATTATATATGTACCTGGTGCCCACAGAAGCCAGAAGTGGGCATTAGATTCCCTGGAACTGGACTTACATATGATTGTGAGCCACCATGTGGGTGCTGGGAATCTAGCCCAGGTCCTCTGTAAGAGCTGCCAGTGCTCTTAACCTCTGAGCCATCTCTGCATCCTCCTCCTCTTTAATTAAAATAAAATAAAATATTTATTTTTAGTGTATATGTGTGTGAGAGAGAGAGAAGAAGAGGCAGAGATTTTGCACATGCTACAGTGTTCATGAGGATAATAAAGCTTGCTCCAATCAGTTCTCTCCTTCCACCATATGAGTTCCAAGTATCAAACTCAGGTTATCAGGCCTGGTGGCAAATTCCTCTACCCACTGAGCCATCTGACCAGCCCCTAACATTGTCTCTCTAATTAGATTGTTGAGTTCATTTTTCCTTGCTCTAAATGCTGGTGTACTTTAGCTTAAATCTACCATCTTGCTATTTGTTTTCTTTTTTTTTAAAAAAAGGATTTATTTATTTTTATTTTATGTGTATGAGTGTTTTGCCTAAATTTATGTAAATGTACTTTGTGGAAGAAGGCACTAGAAGAGGGTGCCAGCACCCCAGGAACTGGAGTTAGATGGTTGTGAGTCACCATGCGGGTGCTGAGAACTGAACTTAGTCCTCTGCAAGAGCAGCAAATGTGCTTAGCCATTGGACCATCTCTCTAGCTCCCCTTGCTTTTGCTTTCTATTCTTTTGTTTTAGGAGCCCCCACTCATTTTTTTTTGAGACAAAGTCTCACTACAAGGCCTTGGCTGACCTAGAACTCACTCTGTAGACCAAGCTGGCCTCAAACTCACAGAGATCCACCTGCTCTGCCTCCAGTGTGCTGGGATTAAAGGCATGCGCCACCACCTCCCCATTTTTATGTCTATTACTTGGTAATATTTGAATTAACCAGGTAGTCTTTTTTTTTTTAATATCCCAGCCACAATTTCCCCTCCCTCCCCTCCTCCCAGTCTTTCCCCCCACCCCATTCTCCTTTCTGCCCCCCCAAACCCACTCCTCCTCTGTGTCTGTTCTGGAAAGGGCAGGCCTCCCATGATGGATATTAACAAAACATGGCATATCAAGTCTCAGTAAGACTAAGCACCTTCCCATGTACTAAGGCTGGGAAAGGCAACCCAGCTTGAAGAAAGGGTCCCAAAAGCCTGTAAAAGAGTCAGAGACAGCCCCTGCTCCTACTGTTAGGAGTCCCACAAGAAGACCAAGCTACACAGCTGTCACATGTGTGCAGAGGGCCTAGGTCAGTCCCACGCAGGCTCCCTGGTTGTAGGTTCAGTCTCTGTGAGTCCAGGTTAGTTGATTCTGATGATATCCTTGACCCCTCTGCTCTTACAATCCTTTCTCCCCATCTTCTGCAGGATTCCTGAACTCTGCCTAATGTTTGGCTGTGGGTCTGCATCTGTTTCCATCAGTTACTGGATGATGCCTCTCTGACTCTCAGAACTAACCACACAGTCTTACATTTTGTACTTCTAACTCTTTTGTTATATGTTCTTTCATAATTATTTCTATGTTTATCTGAGAAATTACAGTATGCATTTTTTATTTGATTTTGATTTTTTTGAAATAGAATTTGCGAGGCTGGAGACATGGCTCAGTGGTTAAGAGCACTGGCTGCTCTTCCAGAGAACACGGGTTTAATTCCCAGCACCCAGTTCCAGGGGATCTGATACCCCCCCACACACATACAGGCAGGGAAAATGCCAATGCACATAAAATAAATAAATCTTTTTTTAAAAAAGAAAGAAAGAAATAGAATTTGCAGCATAACCCAGGCTGGCTTCAAACTTTGGATCCTCCTGCCTCAGCCTCTCAATTGCTGAGATGACAGTCTTGTACTGCCGTGCTCTGCTGCTGCTGCTACTTGCTTCTTCTTTCTCTTCTCCTTGTCTACTCTCCTCCCTCCCTCCCTCCCTCCGTCCTTCCCTCCCTCCCTCCTTCCCTCTCTCTCTCTCTCTCTCTCTCTCTCTCTCTCTCTCTCTCTCTCTCTGAATTTAGAGGAAGTTTTGTTACACCTTTGTCCCATCCCACACAGCTTGGTCCTGGAAACCTGACTAGTTGCTATGGACAAATGATGAAAAGCCAGACAAACAGACACATGCGCAGAAAAACTGGACTCAGATAGGCTATGTACGCTCTGATGGAGCCCCACCTATTCCCACAACAACCCAGTCAGCACCTCAGCATCTTTGTTATGTACAGCAGAGAAGAAGGAGTTGGCTAGTGTGGATAGGAGGGCTCTGGAAGGAGCAGTCTCAGGCTGTAAACATTCAGGGGTGGGGGAGCAGCTATGGTTGCTAGTTCTCAAAGACATTTCCCTTTTTTTTTTTTTTCCCATATTCCCACTTGGACAAGAGGAAGGATATGCCACCTGGAGCCTTGATCCTTGGCATGGCCATGTCAGACAATGCACGTTCACTCAGGACTTCCATTTGCTTTTTATACCTTCACTCGAGATCTGTTACCCTTTTCCGTCCCTACAGGTGGCTTCTGGGTCTGTCTGGCTGTGGGATAGATGATGAGAGCCAAACTCTCAAAACCAATGATGTAGTGCATAGCTATTCCAGCTGTGACCCTGAAGCACCGCCCTAGTGAGGCAGCAGGCAACTGCTACACCTGCCTATGACCTTGAAGTACCTGTCCCTGGGGCGTGGCCACTGGGGACCCGTAAGACCTGGAATGCCCCTTCTTCACTTCCTCGTGGTTTTGGGTGCTTGGGACAGACCAGGCAGATCCCAGGCAGAAGAACAGCGTGGGACCATGCCTCACCCTTCCAGGATCCTATGACAAATTCCTCTATTTTGTCTTGTGAGTTTTCTTTCCCAAATAAATTCCTTTGCCCTTAAAGTAGACTCCATGCTAGGCGGTGGTGGCGCACGCCTTTAATCCCAGCACTCGGGAGGCAGAGCCAGGAGGATCCCAGTGATTTCGAGGCCAGCCTGGTCTACAGAGCGAGATCCAGGACAGGCACCAAAGCTACACAGAGAAACCCTGTCTCAAAAAACAAAAACAAAAACAAAACAAAAAGCAGACTCCATGGATTTCTCGAATTACAATGACATGGAAAAGCACTTGTAATAACTCAATGGACAGTTAGCAGACATCTCCATCTCAGTGCCTTAAATAAGTTGGGGGCACTTTGATAAAGGAAGACCAAAGGACAAATGACTCCTATGTCGAGTTCTCTTGTTTGTTTATTATTTTTGTTGTTGCTGTTGTGTGATTTTGTTGTTATTTTTCGAGACAGGGTTTCTCTGTGTAGCCCTGGCTGTCCTGGAACACTAGCTGTAGACCAGGCTGGCCTTGAACTCTCAAACTCACAGAGATCCACCTGCCTCTGCCTCCCAAGAGCCAGGAGTAAAGGTGTGTGTTCTTTTTGAGAAAGAGTCTCACTATGTAGACGAGACTGGCCTTGAACTTGCAATGATTCTTCCACCTCTCTCTCCTGAGTACTAGGGTTATAGACTGCCTCTGTCACCACACGCATCTAAGCTATATTTTTTCAAACTCTTTTTTATTACTTTTCCTAGTGAGTTCTACTGCCAATTGAATTTTTGTTTGTTTGTTTGTTTGTTTGTTTGTTTGTTTGTTTTTCAAGACAGGGTTTCTCTGTGTAGTTTTGGTGCCTGTCCTGGATCTCACTCTGTAGACCAGGCTGGTCTCGAACTCACAGAGATCGGCCTGCCTCTGCCTCCCGAGTGCTGGGATTAAAGGCGTGCGCCGCCGCCACCGCCGCCGCCGCCGCCGCCGCCACCCGGCACCAATTGGATTTTAAAATGTCTCTTCAGAATCTTTTTATTTCCTTAGTTCTAAATCAATCTAGTTATTAACTCTTGCATATCTGCATTTCAGCTAAAACCCAGCTTGAAGTAAAGATCCTGAATGATTCTTCTTTCTGAGAAAAGGAAGCAGAAAGAGGAGAGAAAACTCCTAAGTAGTTGGAGGGGTTTTTTTTGTCTTGTTTTGGTTTTTGGGTTTTTTTGAGACAGGTTTCTCTGTGTAGCTTTGGAGCCTTTTCTGGAACTCACTCTGCAGACCAGGCTGGCCTCAAAATTAGAGATCCTCTGGCCTCTGCCTCCTGAGTGCTGGGATTAAAGGTGTGTGCTATCACTGCTCGGTCAAACCTGGCTTTTTAACATGGGTTCTGGTGATCTAACAACTCAGGGCCCTGTGCTTGCAAGGTACTGAGATGATGGAGTCATCTTTCCAGCATCCCCCCCTTTTTTTTCATGTTGGGGATCAAATTCAGGGTCCTGCACACGCTCAGAGAGTACTCTACCACTGAACTACATATCCAACCCTGGACCCTCCTTTTAAAAATATTCTGTTCTTCCCATGGAAATCCAGAAACTCCTGTTAGGGAAGAATATCATCTGGTGGTCCTGTTTGTTTGGACCTGTCTCATCGTGTGTTGACAACAGGCTTTTCAGAATGGCCATTCCCCTGAAGCAGCTTGAGGAAGATATTTTTTTTAGCACAGCCTTTTGTTTTAGTTAAAATTCATAATGCACAAGATAAATTACAGTGCAGAATCTCAAACGTCTCCACTTCTGACATTTGTGCTGATAATTAGTTTCTCCTTCTTGTTACATTCCATTGTCTCTGTTTTGCTTGGGGGAAAATATATATATAAATGTAAATACATCTTCCCTACCCAGATTCCCATGTCAGTATCCTGATGTATAATCTCATGCCTGTCTTGAGCCTGTAACCAGGGCTTAGCTGTCATATTCTATACCTTGTCATCATGCATTTTATTCTTACATCACTGTAGTAACAAATCTTTCAGAAGATTAAAAATTAAAAAGCAGATCTTCAGGATAATGAGCATTTGACCTTCAAACATCAGCCGCATCACAACTGTCAGGTTTTCCCCAGTAGATGCCCTGATATACCCAAGCACTATTTGAGGCCTGATGGGTGCTGTCTCTCCTGCAGCTAGAGAAAACTGGACTTGCGATGGAGCAAGCTTTGTAAAGGGCTCCGTGGGGACACGGTGGAGCTGTGAGTTTCACCCCAGGTCTCTTACTTCTGGATGCTGTACTTTTTTCCATATGTGTTCCAGGCTTTTACCATGATTTAATTTCCCAGAAGAACTTGGCAATCTAAACCCCCCCCCAAAAAAAAACCTAATCAATACGATTAGAAAAAAATACAAAGTCTAATATTCTATCTAGGT
>CABHPH010158760.1:0-24045 GCA_902168325.1 Peromyscus nudipes
GACATCAAGGTCAAGGTCAGCAAGTAAGGCAACAGCTACCCAAACGGGGGCCAGGGCCCTACACAGTTTCACATACTGATATATTTCCTCTGGGAGTTCCACTAGCAATGAACTTCCTGGATTATAAAGTAGTTTTGTTTTTAGTTTCTTTCCTATAATTTTTAAATTTATTTTTAGTAGGCATGCAAAATACTTGATCTCATTATGATATTCTTATATGCATCCTCTATTGCATTTTGCTCATATCCACCACTATTCTGCTCTTGCCTTGCATTTCTTCTTTGTTCTCCCAATCAGTCCTCTTTCTTTTATATTCTCCTATATATGTCCACATATGTGGCTAGAGACACCTTAAATCTAGACTCTGTACATATGGGAGAAAATATGTGGCGCTTGCTTTTTCCTACCCATTATTCTTGTATCTTTCTCTTTAGTCTCCTTTATACTTGTAATGTTTCGTATACATTGTTCTATGTAACATTATTATTATAATTATACATAGTATAATTTCACATGCTTTATTTTATATAAAATCTAGATTCCGCAGGAGAAAAAATATACTTTCAGAGTCTGGTTTGTTTCACTTAACAGTGAGTTTTCATGCACAGGTCACGGTTTCATTTTTTTAATTACTGAACAGAATTCCATTCTGTATATGTACCATATTTTTTAATCTGTTCATCTGTAGATGGGCATCTAGGCTGACCCCACATTCGTGGCTACAATGAGTATTGCAGCATTATAAACTGTGAATACAAGTATCTCTGTGATATGCTGACTTTAATTTCTTTAGGTGATATCCATTATAATACCTAGATCATATGGTGACTCTCTGATTTCGTTCAGAAGCATCTATACAATTCTCTGTGTTCATGATAACTTACTTTCCATACAAAGCTTCCCGTCCCTACAGCTAACCTGTAAGTTACTATCTGTTTTCTCTTTGGTAGCTATTCTCCCTGGGGTAAAATAATATCTCATCGTGGCTTCCGTTTGCATTTCCTAATGGTTAACGACTCTGAACATTTTTCATATAGCTCTTGGGTAACTTTACTTTTCATTTTGTGAAACACATCTACTCAGCCCAATTTTATTAAAGTGTTTTGCTCCCATGCTACTGAGTTATTAGTCTTTGTTCTGGAAATTGACATCTTAGATGTGCAGTTTGTACATACTTTCTCCCATTTCTAGGTTGTCTCTTGGCTCTGCTGTGGGCCACACAGCAGCTTTTTGGTGTAAAGGAGTCTCATTTCTGAATGGTGTTTTTCTCACCTCACTCTGCAGTCTGAAAATGGTGTTTGGGGCCACGGACGTTAAACTCAGGTGTGTGAGAACTGATGTGTGTTGGTGCTGAGCTAACACACGGTCTGGAAATGGTCTTGAGGCCCTCTGAGAACGCTGTTTAAACGTCAGCTGTGTGGAGACTGGCAGCACTTGCCATCTTTAGAGGCTGTCTCTTGCTCTTGGTTCGAGGCTTGAGCTCCAGGGAAGCAGGCAACATGAACAAGGCCTTGACTCACAGATGTTCCTCTTTTTTTTCTGTTTGGTTTCATTCATCCTCTACTTCTCATCATTTCCTTACTTTTTTGTAATATTTTCTGTCATTTTCCTAATTGTCTTGAGATGGAAGTCAGAATTGAGATACATCATTTTTTAATTTAAGTTACAAATGCACATCTAAGCTTTAGCTGTACCCTAAAGATTCTTGGGTATTGAATTTTCATTCATTTCTGTCCACTATAGCATACTTCCCACAAATTGATTAAAATCATTTTAAAATTAGTAGAAAATATTTTTAATATTTCCAACACAAGCAAATGATAAATGTTTGAGGTGAAGGACAACCAACTAACCTGATTATACAAGGTCCCCAAGTATTTAAATATCACTCCATATCTTGTTAATATATAGCTATGCGTAAGTTAAAAATAAGACGTAAAAGACATTTGAAGTGAAATAATTGTGAGAATGAAGAGAACATTTAAACATCGCCAGTGGGAATGTAGATCAGAATGGCACTGTGGAAAACACGAACCTTAAATGGTCTTATTAATAAAAACAAATGTAGCAGGAATCTTAAAGGTCTTATTAATAAAATCAAACCTGAGGCCAGGTATTGGTGCGAATGCTGGAAGATCAGAGAAGCAGAACAAGCCACAGCTTCCTCACCTTGTCAGTTCCGCAGCTGATCCTGTTTCCTCAGACTGGAAGACTCTGAGTCCTCATCCAAATGAATCTCAGCTGAACTGCTACTCGAAAGCCTGAATGCTTAACCAGCCTAGTTGCTGGTTTTCACGCCTTATATACCTTTCTGTTTTCTGCCCTCACTTCCTGGAATTAAAGGCTCACTTCTTGGGATTAAAGACGTGTGTCACCTTGCCTGGCTGTTTCCAATGTGACCTTGAACTCACAGAGATCCAGATGGATTTCTGCCTCTGGAATGCTAGGATTAAAGGCGTGAGTGCCACCATTTTCTAGCCTCTGTATCCAGTGGCTGTTCTGTTCTCTGACCCCAGATAAGTTTATTAGGGTGCACAATATTTTGGGGAACACAATATCACCACAAACAAACTTGGAGTCAGGTATTGGGGTGAATGCTGAAAGATCAGAGAAACAAAACAAGTCACAGCCAACCTCACCTCGCCAATTCTTCAGCTAATCTTGTTTCCTCAAACTGGAAGCCTCTGTGTCCTCATCCGAATGGATCTCAACTGAACTGCTGCTAAAAGCCTAAAAGCTTAACAAGGACTCTACTTCCTGGTTCTGACGCCTTATATACCTTTCTGCTTCCTGCCATCACTTCCTGGGATTAAAGTGTGTGTCACCATGCTTGGTTGTTTCCAGTGTGGATCTCACAGAGATCCAGATGATTTTCTGCCTCTGGAATGCTAGGATTAAAGGTGTGTGGCCACCATTTTCTGGCCACTACGTCTATCTAGTGGCTGTTCTGTTCTCTGACCCCAGATAAGTTTATTAGGATACACAATATTTTGGAGGACACAATATCACCACAGGAGGGTCTCAAAATAAAAGTAACAAAGGATTGCCATACAAGCCAGCAAACCTATCCTGGCTTTACACCTGAAGAAATAAATAAGATCATTGTCTCAAAAGGATGTCTACATTTCCATTTTCACTAGAACCAACAGACAGAAATAACCTGAGTGTTCATCAGTAATTTAATGGATAAAGAAAATGGGGTGTGTGTGTGTGTGTGTGTGTGTGTGTCTGTGTACATGTGCATGCACAATAGAATATTATTCTGTCTTTAAAAGAACGGAAGCCTGGTGGTGGTAGTACATGCCATTAAGCCCAGCACTTGGGAGGCAGAGACAGGTGGCTCTCTCTGAGTTGGAGGCCAGCCTGGTCTACAAAGTGAGTGCCAGGACTGTTACAAAGAGAAACTTTGTCTTGAAAGACAAAATAAGTAGATAGATAGATAGATAGATAGATAGATAGATAGATAGATAGATAGATAGATAGACAGACAGATAGATAAGGGAACACAGCTGTTACCTTGTGTTGTGTCACCATTTCGTCTGAACTGAAGTGAAACACTCTCTCCTGGAGACAGGGTGGAGGTTCACAGTTCTTAGGAAGTGAAGCTTAGGTGACTCGGAAAGCTCCTAAAGTTATGAATTTCACAGAGGCCCTGCGGTGACAAAGGCACCGAACAGTTGTTGGGTGACCGAAATCTCTGTGGAGGAGGTTGCTGGCAAGCTGGGCAGAGAGTACCAGGGTTTTGTGACCCATGCTAGGGTGGGTTTCTCAGTGATGCGGCTGCCTTCAAGTCAGCCATGCTTCTATAAGTACCCCCACAAATCCACTGACTCAACACGCATGGCTTTGATGGAATCTTTTCTTTGACCTTATATTAGTGCCCTCTCTGTGGTGAATAGATATTTATTTGCATTTTTTCAGGAAAAGTCATAAAACTTATGGATGAACCTAGAGAATGAAAACCATGCCCCCCCTTTTGTGTCTTTGACACACAAAAAAAGATAAAATACTACATGATGTCACTTAGATGTGGACTCAAGAAATGGAGAGTAGAACAGAGTGAATGGGTTGGAGAGTGACAGGGAGATTGTAATCAAACATGTTGTGGCTGAATCTTCAGCCCCACTTATATGATATATGACAGCAACTTCCCAGGAAGCAAGTGCTCAGCTCCTATCAGACCCTGAAAATGTCTTCCTCTAAGTTCAACGTGGTTTGCCCCATGTGTTCAGTCTCCTAATAATTATAGGAAGGCACTGATTTACATTTTGTCCAGTTTCTTTCTGTTTATTAGTATGTGATTTCTAATCCTTGGACCACAGTCCCAGCGAATGTCTGTGTGATAAAGGCCTGGGCTTCACCATGGCCATATTGTGAGATTATGAAAACCTTAAATGGACACAGAGGGAGCTCTAGGTTTTTGAGACTATATCCTTAAAGCACATAGGTAAACTGAACCCTCTCTCCTCCATGGCCATGTGGTAAGTCATTTCAATGATATCCATTCCCACCATAGTAGGGTACCTCCCCACAGGCTACAAAGCAATGGGACCAGCTGAACATAAACTAGAAATTCTGAAACTGCCAGCTATCTCCCCACTTTTTTATTAATTGATTGTCTCAGGAGCTTCTTATAGTGACATTAATTCTCTTGGAACTTCTTATAGTAACATTAATTCTCTTGGAACGTCTTATAGTAACATTAATTCTCTTGGAACTTCTTACAGTAACATTAATTCTCTTGGAACTTCTTACAGTAACATTAATTCTCTTTCACCTGCCTAAGTTGAAAACTGAAGTTTACAGTGAAATTTTAAATTATTAGGGTTATTATTATAAACATTCATCACTGTAAACAGAATGACTTGATAAACAACAAGAGCCAGGAAGTCTATAAAGTGTGATCTCCTTTTCTGAGTACCTTGTAAAGTAAGTGTCATGATGCACGGCTTATTCACATTTATAAGATGACAGTAATACCAAACAATATAATGAATGGTGCATGCAGAGATGTGTCATGAGTTCTTGCAAGGGGTTTCCTTACCTAAAATTGTTTGCTTGGGCAGCACAGATTTTCTTCTTAAGGACACATCCTACAAATAGGCTGTCTTCTGAGTAAAGCTTTTACTAATCTCCCCCAAAGGGAGCTGACCATAAAAATTCACTAATACACATCATGGAGGGAAATGACAAATAAAACATTTTGAATAAGACAATATAGATGAAAATATTTATTTAATCAAAGTTCATCACTATCTGGGTTCTCTGGAAACATATTATCTTTCCGGTTACATACTTAACAAAAGTCATCACATGAGGCTAGAGAGATAGATGGCTCAGTGGTTAGGAGCACTAGCTGCTCTTTTGAAGGACTTGAGCTCAATTCCCACACCCATGTGGCAGCTGACAACCACGGACAAGGCAAGATGCCCTCACAGTGGGAGCCCATGAGCCACTATGGTGGGGAAAGCATGGCAACAAGAGCTTGAAACAACGGTCAATCATTGTCTACAGACAGAGCAGAGGCGGTAACTGCTGGTACTCAGCTCACATTTTTTTTCCTTTTTTGGAATGTCTGTGGTGTGTGTGTATGTGTGTATATGTGTATGTGAGTGTGTGTGTGTGTGTGTGTGTGTGTGTGTGTGTGTGTGTGTGTGTGTGCGCGCGCGCGCGCGCGTGCACACACACTCACACATTAGTGTATGTCAGTGCAGCATTATGCTCTCTAGTCACATGTAGAGGTCATGTTGGACTATGACAGGTCAAAGAAGGGAGATAATGACTAGAAACCAAAAAGCTATTCCATTTTACTGTCAACTAGATGTAAGTGCTAGACAGTCAATACAACCCATTTGTTGTTACCTTGTTTGGATTAACAATAGTTTTGGTATATAAATGCAAATACGTGGTGTTGGGGAGAGATTGCTTTAAGAAAAGGGGTGGTCTTCTGTTTGGTTACAAACTCCAGTCCAAAGCAACATGAACCACAGAAAGGTGCTTTGTGACAAGAGTGGTTACTAAAATGAAGTTCTATTTTACTTACTTTGATATGATATTATGTATCTTGAGTATAGCAGAATAAAGCTCTTCAATTACATCATTCCACAGTGTGGCTAATAACACCCTACAGTGGAAGGCAGTTTAAGATGTCATTTCCTTGAATTGCAGGCAGACTGTACTTAATAAAGTAAAAAAGGGTCATAGTTATAATGCCCCTAGATGAGATTTCTGTAATTACAATATAAATATTCAATAAATATTTAACATAAAATTTTACTGTACTTGTGAACTCAGGCTTCCCTTAATATTTAATTTTTTATACTGGGTACTAATAATTAGGCATTGTTGTGTTAATTAGCAATGACATGATGCAGATTGCTGATTAACAACATGAGAATTTAAACAAGACCATAAGTGTGTATGTGTGTGTGTGTGTGTGTGTGTGTGTGTGTGTGTGTGTGTGTGTAGGTGGGGTGGTAGTGGTGATGGTGGTGGAGGGAGGGAGGGAGGAAAGGTAGCGGGGATTGAGGAGGTAGTGGGTGGAGCATTCATTACTGCTTGAGTAGAATGGCTCTCTGGAAGTTCAGCAGGTACCTGTCCTCCAGTGGCAGCAAAGCCTTGGTTCTTAGATGTTCATAGTATATTCCCTTTCTTGTGTCTTCACTCTCCTCTTTGGAACTCCATGCCCCTATAATTAAAAACCCAATACAAGTTCTTAGATGCTGGAGAGGTACAGAGTCATCTGAGTGAGAAAAATCCTGGGGAACATAAATCTAGGTGGTTTTATGGTGACTAAATTAGATCTTTTTCTTTATGATATGACTCCATTGTTGTCTTCTTGATTTTTTTAAACCAATTTGGTTAAGTTGAAACATGTCAACAAAGTTGAATATATTGACAAAAATATACCTGAACAAGAGTTAGCAGAATGTAAGTAATAAAAGAAAATGAAAGCCAGCTCCCTGAGATGATAGCTTCTTGTTCCCAGAAGACATTTTGAGGAAAAATGGTAGGAACACATGAGAGTAGGCATCTAAACAGGACCAACAGGAGAGAGGGAAGGACCCAAGGTCCCCATAAAATACCCAAGCCAGAGTCTGTTTATTGGGCTCCTCCCCTGCCCCACTACAGTGCTGTTACTGTTGCTTCGTCTACAACAGGATCTTCTTTCTTTACCGGATGTTCAGTTCTTTGCCCATTCCAAGCAGTGAACTTGGCAATAACCTAGATAACTACCAGCATCCTCATTATATTTGATTTATTTATTTAACAGACCTCAAACTGTAGTTAGCCATTTCTTTTTTAAATGAATGACAATGTGTTACCTTATCGTGAACACAGGAACAAGTATCTTTAACAGAACACTACACTAGTAGACCAAACTCAAGAATCTTTCAAACATATCACACAGCAGGATAGAAGAATTTAAGTAACTCATGGCATTAGTAGAATTAAGGTGGAAGCCAAATGACTGTGCAAATAAGTGAAAAAAAGCACTGGCAACGTTTAGCACACTTTCTTGACCAATGCTATCAGAAAATATAGAGAGAAGAAAATTTTCCAATGTTTTATGGTCACTTATATATTTAAAAAACTGCAGCTAACATCACAATCAATAGTAAAGAGACGTCACCTCTTCCTCAAGGATCTTATATAAGATGAGAATGGCCACTCTCTCTCCTCTTATTGTATAGAGTGCTGAAGTACTGTACTATCTAGTTTCCAAACAAACAAGTGAGAGAGAGAGAGAGAGAGAGAGAGAGAAAGAGAGAGAGAGTTTGTATCTGTCATTTTGAGAAAAAAATGTGGTTAGCAGTTTCTTAAGGAGTATCAACTATTTAAAAATTAACTTTTATTTGAATAACTCCCCTTTCTTCCTACAGCCTGTGTCTCAACTACCCAGGTTCTGTCAACCATCAATGATAAGGCAAATAAGTAGAAAAAAAACAGAAACCCAAAAAGATTTATTCCATGTAGCCACATTAGAAAAGGGAAAAAAGAGATCCATTAACTTGCTAGTCCATCTTCGGAATCCTAACGCAATGGCTGCATTGAACTAGAAGACAAAGGGACACATAACTAAGCAGTCCAGCCAAGAAGTGGTCCCTTGCCCAGCACAGTCACAGACCCTCTCTCCTGCAAGGTTAGTCTTTCCAGCAAAGCTATCAGACAAACTAAGTCTCAAAAAGGTAAATGCCTCCTGTGGGTGCCCCAGGGCTTTTCTCCTCCCAGCAGGAACTTAGAGAAATTCTAACTCTTGAGGACCACTGTTGCAATACCTTGAAAGACAAAGAGAGGAGAACAAGTGTTTCTTTTAGACTATATCAATTCCTACCAGTCAGGCCAGCTACAGTTATGTAAAAGCATGGACATATACATGGTGCTTCCATTCTCCTAATTGCTAAAGTTTATTTGGTTTTAAAAGTAGGATATTTCAGTGTAATAAATAACAAAACTTTAAGAGGGTTTTGTAGGTCAAAAGGGTGGCACTTACATATAGTAAAATTTGATAAATAGTAATATAAATCAAGATTCAGAAAACTAGAACAAAATTATTCTCTAAATACTCCTTCCTTCCTAATTACCACAAGAAGGGGATGAACCAATATGTAACATATGGTCTAATATCCTTTAAGTCATTAGAAGACATTGGCATCTGGGATACAGTGACCAGTTATTTAAATAATTCTCAGCAATATACAACTGAATCCTGTCACCCACCTCCCTTAGTAAAGTGGAATATTTTATTGGCTGTGACAGAATATATTACACAATAAAAACAGAGACACTATATTACAAACCATTCAAATTTGTTTATTTAAAGAAGTAAGCTTCACAGACAACCTCTATTTTATACCTACTATATGTTTTCTGTGGGAAGAACTAGACTGAAATCAATCAGGAACTAGTCTTATTCTTTTAACACAGTTTGAGAGTTGTGCTAACTTCTGTTTTCAAACATGAGGCTACTTAGTAAATATGGTTTCATTAACAAATTCATATCCTTACTGAGCTGTGTGCATGATTCTGACATCTGTGATAATTTATTTCTATCACATCAAATAATGTCCCATAATTTATAAGCAGTATTCACTTTCTTTTTACATTATTCTATATATTCATAGGATTTACCACGTACAGTAATTCTCATCCTGTAAGATCTGAAGTGTGAGCTTCACTACACTCTGTATGTTTACTTCATTTGTTCTGGCATAACTACTTTGCTCACACATATTGGACAGAGGTCATTCCAAAGTCAATAAGTGCTAAGATTTCTATGAAGCATGAATTCACTGATGAGGAGAGAACATTCATTAAAATCCCTGATATATTTTTAGGGCTCCCCAGTACAAATCCTCTGCGATCAAGATAAGAAGAAGAGCTAGCAGACCTGCAACACTATTTGAACTTGTAGGGTTTCTTTCATGCGTGAATTTTTACACTTGTATATGTATAAAACACTTATTTGTCACCTCTTCCCATTTTACTTTCTTACTACTGTGAGTTTGGGGGGCTAAGAGTTGAACTATTATTAAAGGCCTTGCCACATTCCTTGAACTTCTAGGGCTTCAATTCCAGTATGAATTCGCTGATGTCGAATAAGGCTTGAGCTATTATTAAAGGCTTTATTACATTCTTTACATGTGTAGGGCTTCTCTCCAGTATGAATTCTTTGATGCTTTATAAGGGCTGAATGATTATTAAATGCTTTGTCACATTCCTTGCATTTGTAAGGTTTTTCTCCAGTATGAATTCTCTGGTGTTGAATGAAGGTTGAGTAAATACTAAAAGCTTTGCCACATTCTTCACATGTATAAGGTTTCTCACCAGTATGGATTCTCTGATGCTTCCTCAGGTATGAGGAACAGATAAAGGCCTGGCCACAGTCTGCACATTTGTAGGGTTTTTCCCCGGTATGAATTCTTTGGTGTAGAATAAGACATGAAGATTTAGCAAAGGCTTTGCCACATTCTTTGCATGTATAGGGTTTCTCTCCAGTATGAAGTCTCTGGTGATACTTAAAATAAGAAGAACACCTAAAGGCCTTGCCACATTCTTTGCACGTGTATGGTTTCTCTCCAGTGTGAATTCTTTGGTGTACAAGAAGGCTTGAAGAATTAACAAAGGCTTTGCCACAGTCTTTGCATGTGTAGGGTTTCTCTCCAGTGTGAAATCTCTGGTGATTCCGAAGGTATGAAGAGGACCTAAAGGTTTTGTCACATTCTTTGCATGTGTAAGATTTCCCCCCAGTATGAAATCTCTGGTGATATTTAAGGTAGGAAGAACAGCTAAAGGCTTTACCACATTCTTTGCATTCATAGAGTTTCTCAATAGTATGAATCTTCTGATGCTTATGCAGGTATGATGAACAGATAAACGTCTGGCCACACTCTTCACATTTATAAGGTTTCTCTCCACTGTGAATTCTTCCATGTTGGTTAAGGTGTGAAGAACAGTTAAAGGCTTTCCCACATTCTTTGCATTTGTAGGGTTTCTCTCCAGTGTGAATTCTCTGGTGCTGAGACAGTGATGAACGAAAAATAAAAGCTTTGCCACAATCTGCACATTTGAAGGGTTTTTCTCCAGTATGTATCTTGTGGTGTCGAGAAAGGGCGGAGCAATTATAAAAGGCTTTGCCACATTCTTCACACTTGAAGGGTTTCTCTCCACTATGAATTCTTTGGTGTTGAGTAAGAGCTGAACAATTATTAAAGGCTTTGCCACATTCCTCACATATGTAGCGTTTCTCACCAGTGTGAATTCTACGGTGTTGGTTAAGACTTGAAGAACAGTTAAAAGCCTTGTCACATTCTTTACATTTGTAGGGTTTCTTCCCAGTATGAATAATTCGGTGCTGTTTAAGATGTGAAGAACAGTTAAAGGCTTTGCCGCATTCTTCACATTTGTAGGGTTTCTCTCCAGTATGAATTCTCTGATGTTGAGAAAGTGATGTGGGAAAATTGAAGGTCTTGCCACAAGCTGCACATCTGTAGGGTCTCTCTCCAGTATGAATTCTTTGGTGTCGCGTACGGGCTGAGCAATTATTAAAGGCTTTGCCACATTCTTCACACTTGTATGGTCTTTCTCCAGTATGAATTCTTTGGTGCTGAGTGAGAGCTGAAGAATTATTAAAAGCTTTGCCACATTGACATTTGTAGGGTTTCTCTCCAGTATGAATTCTGTGGTGTTGGTTAAGGCTTGAAGAACATGTAAAACCTTTGCCACATTCTTTGCATTTGTAAGGTTTCTCTCCAGTGTGAATTCTATGGTGTTTATAAAGTGTTGAGCGAACATTAAAGGCCTTGCCACATTCACCACATTTGTAAAGTTTTTCTCCAGGATGAGTTTTATGGTGTTGAATAAGAAGTGAATTCCAAGGAAAGGTTTTGCCACATTCTTTAAATTTATAAGGTTTTATTTCTGTTGAGTAAAGGTGGAAGTATTAGTAAAAGATTAATGACATAGTTATAATTATAAAGTTTATCTTTCATATGGATCCTTATATCCATAGATATAGTGCTAAATGCAATTTATTCTCATATTAATGGGAAAATAGACATGATTCCATAACTGTATTCACTATAGCATTAGTCAAAAAATAGAGTAAGTGAAACAATACAAACTTCCACTGAACAACAATGGAATATATTCAAAATTTTAAATGTACTCTCAAGTTAGTAAAATGGCTCTGTGGATAAAGGTACCTGATTATCAGGGACCTACATAGTTGAAGGAATGAAGTGAATTCTGAAAGTTGTCTTCTGTCCTTCATATGAATCAGAAGCCCTTAGTAGACACATGCACACACACACACACACACACACACACACACACACACACACACACACACAGAGAGACATTTAAGGTAAGCAATAATGAAATATTTATGATAAGGAAAACTCTTAAGGGCAGTACACAAAATGAAATATGCCCATTACATAGATAGATATTATCTGATTAGAAATACATGAAAATTCTAAAATAGAAAACATCATAGAATACCTATTTAAATGGTGACTAGATGGAATGGACAAAAAAATACACAATTATTTTCCTATGTTTTTTGTTCTGAAAGCTTTACTATTTCTGAAAGATTTGTGACATAATTTGAATGTATTGAACAATGCCCCAAATATTTAAGATAGTAAATTTCATGTTATATATTTTTTGATCTCAGTTAAAATAAAGGCTATTAAATGATTTTTAAGATGTTCAAGTTTACCTTTAAATACAGAGTTTCAGGAGAGGCAACATATTTATCAATTGTTTATGAAATTTTAATAACTTCTAGAAATATTCATTTAGCAAGATAAAACAACTATTAAGTAACTAATGACCAAATAAATACACATAGCATGAAAATATAGAACTAGTATTTAATACATGAAAAAAACATCAATTTTATTTGGAACTAGGCACATGACTTGCAGACATTTTAATATCTTATATTACCCTAAAGAGCCACTAATAAAAACTGTCATCCAATCATAATGTAAGTTATATCTAAGAAGATTAGCAACAAATATGAGGGAGCCTATACAAAAATACAACACAGAAAATACAATTGCAAGTTCAGAAAAATTCTGAAAGAATATTGGTAGGCTACTAAAAATACTTGTCTACCTGAAAGTACTTATCTAACTATTCTTTATCAATAAAAACTCAGGAGTCAGATATCAGGGTAAGAACCTGAATGATCAGAGAGGCAGCAGAGAAGCAACCAGTGATGACCTACCCACCTACCCCCGCTCCCCCTACCCCTACCCCTACCCCTCACCTCTCTCTCTCTCTCTCTCTCTCTCTCCTCCCTTGACCCAAAGAGGGCAGAGATACGCTCTAAGCCCTGCCCTACTACTTCCTGCATTTATCTATCTATCTGTACTCAGTCCTCTAAAACTTCTATGACTAATTTTGGTCTGCTAACAGCTATCTCCGCCCTCTTATTCAAAGCAAACTGTACTGGCAGTCTTAGGAACATCAGAATATGATCAAAATATCCCACAACATTTCCTCCTTTTATGTAATGAGTCTTTCTCTGTCCTGCCAGCTTCCAAATAATGTCACAGAGAATTCTTATTAATTATGAAAGCTTGGTCTATAGCATAGGCTTGTTTCTAACTAGTTCTTATAACTTAAATTAACCCATTTATAGTAATCTACATTCTGCTATGTGGCTCATAAGTGTTACCTCTCCTCCTGCACATCTTTCCTGCTCTGTGTCTCCTGGCATCTCTGCCTTTCTTATTCCCAGAGTCCTCTGTCCATGGAAGTCCTGTCTATACCTCCTGCCTAGCTATTGGCCATTCAGCTCTTTATTACACCAATCGCAGCAATACATCTTCACACAGTGTACAAATATTCTGCAAGATTTATCTGTGTATAACTTTTTTGCTATCATGTACCCACAAAAACAATGCATCATAAATTATAAATCATTGACAATCAGTGTATGGCTGAAAAATTCACAGAAATACACTATAATAATTTATAAAGAACCTGATGGAGCCGGGCGTTGGTGGCGCACGCCTTTAATCCCAGCACTCGGGAGGCAGAGGCAGGTGGATCTCTGTGAGTTCGAGGCCAGCCTGGGCTACCAAGTGAGCTCCAGGAAAGGCGCAAAGCTACACAGAGAAACCCTGTCTCGAAAAACCAAAAAAAAAAAAAAAAAAGAACCTGATGGAACAACTTTAATTACTGATCATGCAAATGTAATTAGAGAAATTTATTTGTGGTGACACTGTGCTATAAAGGCTTGACATATAAGTCTTAGAACTGTGTACAAGTTTCTGAGGCACGGAAAGCAATGGCAAGTCTATAATGATCTAGACCCTCATCTGCAGAAGGCCAGACTTAAGTCACTGTAAATGTATGCCGACATTACTATAGAGGAAGGACAGACAGATCTGAGGAAATAAAAGTATGATAAACAGCTGTCAGAAAATATCCTCCTTCGAGGGATAACAAGTGGGACATTCTGAATCACCACTTTCCCTGAAGCAGACCCTCTAGTCCATCCAGCTTTGGACACCTGCCTTTCTGTGGCACCTCTGGCCCTTTCACTTGTGTGTTCTGATCTTCGCAATCCCACATACCTGGGTAGACAGCAACTGGTGCTGGACCCTTCACATTCCACGGCTCTTTTCTTTGCTCGAGAAATGTCACCAAATATGGCTTAGAAAATGCTAGACCTGTTAGGAGGAAAGGCAAATGTGATGATTGCATGTTGTTCTCTAGGACTGACATTTATGTATCACTATTATATTTATAAGAAAAGAGGAAACAGAATAAAAGATGGCAGAAAATAATTTCTTTAAATGTTTCCTGATAGATATATTCAATACTTCGAGCTTTACCTCAAGAAAAAAAAAATTTTAAGCTGCTGGGTAAAATATTTTACTTTAATTAATTTAATTTAAATTATAATTTAAAGGTTTAAAGGAATGTACCCTGCATGGGTGGATAGATACTATTGTTCAAAAGACATAGGTTTTTTTTTTTTTTTTTATTAAGTGCCATCCATCACAGGGGTAGAATACCTCCTTATGAATTTTAGCTCAGGGTGTGCCAGAGACCACCAAAGCAATGCAAACTTGTTCCATTCCTCTTGGTTGCCTGACAGACTAGACCATAAGACCAAATCACTGAAGACATCACATACTCCAGTTGCAGGACATAGATACATCGAGTTTTAACAGAGCTAGAGGCTTTCTTCGGGCCAGCCAGATTTCACAGAGTGGAAGGTGATGTGAAGGCTTCTCGGATAGAAAAGGCAGCATCTGTGAACCCTGAAAACTATAAAACTGTTGTGGAATATTCCTTTATACAGTGTGAAGATGTGTCACTCTGATTGGTTTAATAAAGAGCTGAATGGCCATTAGATAGGCAGGAAGAGGTTAGGCAGGATTTCTGGGACAGAGAGATCTCTGGGAAGAAGAAGAAGAAAGGCAGAGACGCCAGGAGATGCAGAGCAAGGAGGACGGGTAATATGGAGACAAAAGCATGAGGCCGAAAGTTAGTTACTAGAAATGGCTTAATTTAAGTTATAGGAGCTAGTTAGAAAAAAGTCTAAGTTATCCGCTGAGCTTTCGAAAGTTAGTTACTAGAAATGACTTAATTTAAGTTATAGGAGCTAGTTAGAAAAAAGTCTAAGTTATCCGCTGAGCTTTCATAAATAATAATAAGTCTCCAGGTCATTATTGGGGAGCAGATGGTCCCAACAAAAAAATCCACCCACAAAATACCAACCTACTGGGAAAGATGTGTCCACTGGCATAGATGTGGCATGACTATTATGTGTAAGGAATCACGCATGCCTGGTACTGTAGAACTAGCTAAAAGCTAGCCATGATTAAGTAAATAACCCTTTACTCACGCTCATGTTGCCAACTTTAACCAATGCAGTGGGCCAGAGGGAAAAATACATGGAAGCAGGACAGAGATGTCATGGGTTGAAAACAGGGGTCTGCGGAAAGGGTCAGAGGACAAAGGTGGGCATAGTCAATACACATGTGTAAATGCACATGTACATGCATGTGTACATTACAATGTACATTACACATGTACATGGATATGTAAAATTGTGGAATAATTGTTATAATGCAAAAATCTGAAGCTCATTGTTGGAAAGCATAAGTTCCCATGAGATATTCTACAAATGGAGGAAGTTACATGTTTACAGAGAATTAAGAATTCACCATGGAAGTGATCCTCACCCAGGAACACAAGGTTGCTGTAATTCTCCAGCATCACATCCCTGTACAGATTCCACTGAGCAAGGTCCAGGCATTCACACTCCTCTGCAGAGAAATCAATGGCCACATCCCTGAAGGAGAGCAGTCCCTGAAACAAAAATAAATGAACAGTATATGTTAATTTAGTTAAGTAGTATAATTGAGAGCTCAATATCAAAATATAAATAATATGTGGTTAGAAACAGAATTTTTAATTTTAAAAAAGATGAAAGAGTAGTAGGATACGGAATGAGATATTTTTATATAATATCTTATACATTACCCAGCTTCAAGGGAAGACAATGGCACACGCCCTAACAAACCCATCTGGATATTATACTTCATGATATACAAAACAGAGCATGAATACAGTACGTACTTCATGTACTGTGCTGATGTGGTACACATTTCTCACAGGAGAGAGTCACACTGAGTTAGAGTGACACTTCTCAACTGTTACACATGAAATGAAATGAAAATGCAGATTCTGAGGCAGTAGCTCCTGGGGAAGGGCTGAGTCTCTAAACATGTACCCACTTCAGGGCTGAAGCAAGGACAGCTCACCAAAGACACTTGTCTGAGTAATGCAAGGGGCACAATAAGGGAAGAATTCATAGACAAAAAGGAACTGGAGGATTTTTAACGAATTTATATTTGAAAAATAAAAGTACATTGCTTTCTAAATATTAAAATACATTAGATGCCATTTTAAAGTTTTCTTTTATTTCATTTTTCTTCTCCCCATTCTTACTCTGCCTGGTTTAGATAAATTTTCATGTATTTGTTGGAGAGATAATGGAAAGGCTCAAAGAGGGCTCTGTACAGAAGTCTCTACATCCTTCACAGCTAGCAAGTCACCTATCTCCCACTCAGAAGAGAACCAAAGGTTAAACTGAAGTGTAGTTAGACCCAGATACATAGAATCTGGAGCTGATTGTGGGGAGAACCTGATCCATGGGTTGTTCTGAATCAACAATAAGATCTCATCATCTCAGAGTATCCACTGTGTCATCCACAACTCCCAGTATCCCAGTTATAAAAAGAGAATTATACCTGAGGGACTATAAGGAACAGTGTTTACCTTTATGGAATCCACCTCAATCATGCTTTTTGGAAATATTTCTGTTTCATGCTGTGCTGATGAAGAGACTGTGCTGTTTATGTACATAGCGCTAGAAATTACTGAACAGATGTGTTCAGCATGGCCAACTGTGGAGGTTTGAATGAAAATGGTGCCTAAAGGTTCTTATGTCTGAATACCTGGCCCCCAGTTGGTGGAACTGTTTGGGAAGGATCGGGAGGTGTGGCCTTGTTAGAAGAGGTGTGTAACTAAGGGTGGGCTTTGAGGTTTGAAAAGACTCATGCCATTTCCAGTGTCGTCCCCCACCCCAACACACACACACTTTTCTCTGTCTCTTGGCTGTGTCTCAAGATGTTGCTCTCAGCTACTGTTTTAGCACCACATCTGCCTGCCTGTTCCATGCTCATTGCCATGAGTATCATGGACCTTCTGAAACTGTAAGCTTCAAATAAACTCTTCTATAAGTTGCCATGGTCATGGTGTCTTATCACAGCAACAGAAAATAACTAAGACAAACTCATAGATAGCTGTGTTACAGAAGACAGAACAAACGTGATTTGAGTCAGGCCAGGTGTTCTAGCTCTAGCCCACATTCTCATCTCCGCTGCTCACAACAGACTGTATGCCCACTTCCCTAACATACAGTGCCACTTCTACCCACGTTTTCTTCCATGTTTTGTTGCTTGGGCTTGAATTGTTTTTTTTTCTCTCTCTCTCTCTTTCATTTTTAGAGTACCATACAAAAATAATAGGTTTCATCATGGCATCCTCCTATACAAGGCTATATTCTTTCTTTGAATTCATATTCCTCCCCAATAGTCTTCTTTAGTAAATATATAGTTTACTTTTCTTATTCTAAAAACTGAGCAGCTTTAGGTACATAACAAAGTTAAGCAGAAAGTACACAAACTCCTATACATGCATCCATAGCTTATGCCACTCACTAGTCTCCATCAGAGTGGTAGAGGGATGCATTTGCTACAATGGCAAACCTACATATTGACATATGCAGAAGCCCTCAAGAATAACCCCTCTTCCTTTACAGCTAGTCGCCTTCTTTCCCTAGGTAGTCCCCACTTCTCCTTTCATATTACATATATTCCATCCGTTGTGTATATTAACCACATTTCCTTTGTCCAGGTGTCTGTTAATGGGCCTCCATGCTGGCTTCACACAGCAGTCAATGATAATGGTGCAGCTACAAAAATGGGAGTAGTATTGCTCCAGGACGCTGTCTTAAAATCCTCAGGTATATAGCAGAGTGGCATAACTAAGTCATTTGATTTTTCAGTATTTTGACAAACTTCCGTACTGAGTTCCGTTGTTGCTACCTGTGTTTACATAGCAACCAGCAGTGAGTAAGATTTCCTCTTTCCCACACATCTTTGTGAATACGTGTTGCCATTCATTTACTCAATCATGCTGACTGGGGTGAGAGGGAATCTTAAAGTAGTTTCAATCTGCATTTCACTGATGGTTAAAAATGCTGAACTTTTTTTAAAAGTTATTTCTTGGCCATTTGCATTTCTGTTGTATATTTTGTTTGTGTTCTGACAAATAAAGCTTGCCTGGAGATCAGAGGGTAGAGCTAGCCACTAGTTAACCATACAGGACAGGCAGTGGTGGTACACATCTTTAAACCCAGCACTAGGGAGGTGGATGCAGGAATAAAAGGCTGGTGGAGACAAGATCTCAGCCATCCCCATTTGGTCTGAGGATTTGTAGAGGTAAAAAGTTTCTAGTGGCTGCTTCTCTGCTTCTCTGATCTTTCAGCTTTCACCCTTGATATCTGACTCTGGGTTTTAATTGTTAAGACTAATTAGGATAGTGAATCATCTGCTGCCCAACTGCTAAGACAAAAGCTCTAGAAATATTTATTGCTGAAGAGAGCAACAGGTGACTGATAATATGCAAACCTTAGAAAAACTTACTAAAACAGATAATAGAGATACTCAGACACAGACTGGGGAATTTAAAGAAAAACCAATCTCACCATTACATTTTAAAATTAGAGAGGCACAGCCCAAGGTTTTCAAACAACCTTAATTTATCCAGTCACCTTATGGGAACAACTGCCAAATAACAGGTATCCCCAAGGCTTTTTAGATTTGAGGAGACATAAGGAAGTGATAGTCTCATTTGGCATGCATATTATCTTTTGTGAAGCAGGTGTAAAATTCATGGTCAACTAGTAACAGAATTGTCCCACAAGACTAGAAAGACTTGGACAGCAGTATTGGAGCCTGGTCCTCAATTGCAGTGGAGGACCTGGTGGAAAGATGAGGCTAGGACCACTGAACAACAAAGTAGGGCTAGAGGTATTGAAATTTCCCAAGATGAACTTCTTGGAGAAGGCAATTATGCTGATGTACAAAGACAGTCTCTATATGATGACCACACCCTGGCTCTATGCTGTGCAGCAGCTTTGAATGCTTAGGACAGAACTGAAGAAATCAGAAAGAAGTGAGTCATTTATTAAAGTTATACAGGGCCCAAAAGAAATCTTCACTTATTTTTTTTTACAAAGATTAACTTCAGCTGTAAATAGAATGATACCAAATTCAGACGCTAGATAAATAATAATTGAATCTTTTTGGCTTTTGAAAATGCTAATTCACAATGCAAAAGGTAATTAGGACTTTAGAGGCAAGATCCGCACCCATAGATGAATGGATTAGAAAACTAACTTATAGACTCACAAATGCTTATCATTTTATCAGATATAACTTGCCAAAAGGGAAACTCCCCAAAGTTACCCTTGGGACAGGGTTATGTTTTTTTCTTTCCAGGAGAATAAAGGCATCCAGTTAAGGAATCTGAAGGCCACTGGACAAATGAGACATCTGAAGAAAAAGGACGAATCATCCAGAGAAAATGTCCCAAGAAAAAGAATAAATTGGCCTATTGGTGTTGAAGAATATTATTTTAAGGTGTTTACTTTTGTTTATGCCACATTTGTTTAACTCTGTGAAGGTGTGTTACTGTTCCTGTCTAAAACACCTGATGGTCTAATAAAAAGCTGAATGGCCAATAACAAAGCAGGAGAAAGGATAGGCAGGGCAGGCAGGCAGAGAGAATATATAGAGGGAGAAATCTTGGAGGAGGCATCTAGGAGCCAGAGAAGGAGGAGGACATCAGAGGCCAGCCACCCAGCTACACAGCAATCCACAGAGTAAGAGTAAGATTTACAGAAGTAATAGAACAGGAAAAGCCCAGAGGCAAAAGGTAAACTGGATAAGTTAAGCTAAGAAAACCTGGCTAGAGACTAAGCTGAGCTAAAGCCAGGCATTAATAATTAAGAATAAGCTTTCAAGTGATTTACTTGGGAGCTGGGTGGTGTGTCCCAAAAAACAGCCAAAAAACAACCAACAACATATTGGTATATCACATTTCCAACAGGATAAAATTTCATAAATCTCCCCAAATGTTTGTTTCTGCTGTTCTCTACAGATACATAATGCAAATGTTCTTTTTGTAGTCCCAGTTCAATTAAAAATTAAAACTCGGTTTGGAGTTGGAGTGTGGCTCTCTCCTTCGCTAAACCCACGCATATTGTTCAAAGAAAATTCAGAGTCTCTGTTTCATATCAGAAGAGTCACCTGGTATGGCACAGATGAAAACCAAAATCAAGGGACTGTTACTGCCACAAATCTTTTAACCCTCAAATTTATTTTGACTTTTTGAAACTTTCCTTCAGGTATATTAATATCTTAAAATTTAAACTTTCTCTTTTGATATTAATGATGTTTAAATTTTCTACAGTGAATGATAAACTTTCCTAACAGCAATCTCTGGAGTCTCCCAAAGAATGATGGAGCTCCACAATGACAATTCCACCTGGACTATGATCACACCATTAAGCGGACAAATGCCACCTAAAGATTGGCTTTGGACTACAAACTGCTCAAGACAGTTTCAAGGTAGGCTGGCTGAGATGAACCAGCTTCACAGACTTATTATTCTAGCCAGGACTTGAGACAAGCCCTGCACTTTCCCATTACACAGAGATTGGACAACAAATGGCACAGCTAGCTATCCCAAGACTTGACAATTATCCCAATTCTTCTTCAGGGTCCCCTAAAGATGCTGTTGCCCCCAAACAGCAGGAAGTAAATTTAAGAATATGATGCCCAAGAGGGGGAGTGTGTGGTTTTGGTCATTTACTGGGTTATGGATATTTGTCATTGCTTAGGGTGGTTGGTTACAAGTTGTTATTGGTAATGGTCAGGAAAAAAAGCTGAACAAAGAAGATTAGATTCAGGTATCTTGTTCTAAAGAGAAAAGGGGGGAATATAGAAATAGGATAAAAAGGTAGATTATTGAATCTACTTTTTAAAAGCAACTACTAGTTTTAAATATGCTACATTGGCTTGGATTTTTGTATATTGATAAAAATTTGACATTATTTTTGTTAATACATACATGTATGTTATAGAAATGCTAATATAAAAAGGTAATTATTGAAACTACTTTTAAACCAAAAAGGCAACTACTAGCTTTAAATATTTTACATTGGCTTGAATTTTTGTATATCGATACAAATGTAAGGTTAATTTTTTAGAACATACTGTGTAGATGTTTCTACTCTTGTTCAAAGTATTGTATCTATACAGCTCATCTAACAATGTTATGTAAACTTCTAGTCTTTGAAAGTTTATTATTAAAAACTATTTAGGATAATAGAGAAATGCAGGCTAGTAGTTAGTCACCTATTACAATCAAACTTGTAGTCATGTTAGATATGTTTTCAAGGTCAAACAGAGATATATTTTAGATAGGCAAGTGGTCTTCAAACACTTCAGAGATTTATAGAATATGACATTTAAGATTTTTAGTAACAAAAGGTTCTTTTTTTTTTTTTTTCATGACAATGAGACATGACTGCTCCTGGCAGCACCAATCTACTTCAAAGATAATGGGCACTGAAGAAATTCCATACAGAGTTTACTTTCACTGTGGCAAAAGTTAGCCACTAGGCAAGAAACTGGCCTTGCCTCAACTGCTGACAGTATGCTGTCCAAATTGGATAAACAGGACAGAAAAGAGACTGCAGAACTTTGCCAAGACACGGTGGGATAGTCTTTCAAAAATCCTGCTTCACAGATTCTAAGCCTGTAAGATATTCTAGGCCTGTAGTCCGAAGATGGATGACCCAATGCTACAGCAGAATCCTGGGTGACTGTCCAGGCAGCAAGGATGTTTCTGTCATTTCTTATTTTTGGAAGTTGTTTGCTCTACACTTCCTGTTTACTCAGGTAATAATATATCCTTCTCAGAACCCTGATGGAGTTGAAGACTAGACAGTTATAGTTGTCTTTGTTACCAGACTCAGAAAAGAAACTCACAAAAGATGTGTAAAGTGTATAAGGTTGAAAGACATAAAAAGATAGTTTTGGGTTCATATTGGGTTGCTAATGCAAGTTAGGATAGAAAGTAAATTAGATACAACAATTTGGACTCACCAAGATAGGATAGATAATGGGGTATTTTCTCTGAATTTGTCAAATACTAATGGACTAGACATTGTTAATGTAATTATTGCCTGTATATATTTGTATACAGTTATTGTACATAGTTTTTCTATGTTAGTTAAAACCTTCACTTTTTAGGTAGACAAAAAGGGGGAAATGTTGTAAGATGTTTTGTTTGTGTTCTGATAAATAAAGCTTGCCTGGAGATCAGAGGGCAGAGCTAGCCACTAGTTAACCATAGAGGCCAGGTGGTGGTGGCACACACCTTTAATCCCAGCATGAGGGAGGTGGAGACAAGAATATAAAGTGGGTAGAGACAAGATCTCGACCACCTTCACTCAATGGATTTGTAGAGATAAGAAGTTTCTAGTGGCTGCTACTCTGCTTCTCTATAATCTTTCAGCTTTAACCTTCAATATCTGAGTCCAGGTTTTTATTGTTAAGACTCAGTAGGATTATGCATCACATTTGTCCTTTTGAGAACTGTCTGTTTATTGGACAATTTATTGACTGAATGGTTTAGTTTTGGCCTGCTTAATTTCTGCATTACTTTTTATGTATTTAGTCTTAGTACCCGATCTGATATGTCACTAGCAATGATTTTTTTTCCATTCTGTAGGCTGTCTCTTCACTGTAGTTAAGACATTTATTTTCATATATCATAACTGTCTATTCAAGGGAATATTTCCTATGCTATTCTATATGTGAAATCCAGTTTTCTTACAGTAGCTGTTAAAGACACTGTCTTTTTCCCAGTATATGTTTCTGATAGTATATGTCAATAATTAAGTGGTTTAGCTGGGTGGTGGTGGTGCATGCCTTTAATCCCAGCACTCGGGAGGCAGAGGCAAGCAGATCTCTGTGAATTTGAGGCTAGCATGGCCTACAGAATGAGTTCCAGGACAGCCACACAGTGAAACTGTCTCAAAAAAAAATTAAAGGGTTTACATATAGGTTTATTTCTGGGTCTTCTATATTATTCCATTGGTTTACATACATATCTGTGTTTGTGCAGAATCATGCTGGTTCTGTTAATGTGATTCTGTAATACAATTTGAGATCAGGTATTGTAATACTTCCAGAATTGCTCTTCCTGCTAAATATTCCTTTGACTATTTGGTTTTTCATTTGCTTTTATATTTCTATATGAATGTTAGGATTGCTTTTCTAGTTCTGTGAAGAATATCACTTTATGGAACACTGGGAATCAAATCCAAAACTTCATGCACGGTAGGCAAACACTCCACCAAGTGACATCACTAGTCCTAGTCTGTGCCATGTCATCTGTGTCCAGAAATTTATCCATTCCTTTTAAAAATGTTCTTGACCTGGAAAAATGCAGTACAAGAAAGGGTAGATAATTAAGTTATTGTACAAGATGATTAGGCATTTGGGAGCTCAGGGGGTTAAACTAGAGTTGTAGAAATATATCCCAAGCTCTAGAAAGACACATGCTGCAGGGAAGAACTCCTAGATATGAGATTTTCTGTGTGATAATATTTTGAAAACTTAATGGTAAATGAGTGACCATGTGGAGAAAGATCTGAAGACCCCATGGACCACAGCTCCTTATACCCATAAATCCCACCTATGAGACAGAATCCAACATTCCTTTACCTTAAACCCTCAGTGGAAATATGGGACTATACCCAAGTGCTGCCAGTCCTAGGAGACAAACAGCAACAGGTTGAAACACCCGTGTTCCCAGCACTCAGCCCAGTTTACACCATGTGGGACAAAGTGGAAGTGAGCTGTGCAAGAG
>CABHPH010158761.1:0-26675 GCA_902168325.1 Peromyscus nudipes
TTTCTTTCCTGGCTAAAATCCAGCAGTGTCTTTGGGCCTCTTGACAGTGTCATTTTTGCTAGAGGCTAGAAGTGCCAGAATTGTACCTGGTTTCTAAGTGATTTTAGGGTTATCAAGGGTTTCAGAGTAGGGAATGTTAGAGTAGCAATAAAGGCCCATTAAGAAAAATCTTCTGAGCCGGGTGGTGGTGGTGCACGCCTTGAATCCCAGCACTCGGGAGGCAGAGCCAGGAGGATCTCTGTGAGTTCGAGGCTAGCCTGGTCTACAGAGCGAGATCCAGGACAGGCACCAAAACTACACACAGAGAAACCCTGTCTCAGGAAAAAAAAGAAAAGTCTTCTGGATGCTGCAGAGATGGCTCGATGCTTCTCCAGGTGGCCAGGTTTGATTCCCACCACCCATAAGGTGGCTCACAACCACCTGTAACTCCAGTTCCAGGAGATCCAATGCCATCTTCTGGCCTCCACAGACACCAGGCATGCATATGTTATATAGACATACATGCAGGCAAAACACTCGTCCACATAAAATAAAATCATAAAAAATTAAAGACTAAAAAGAAAAGAAAAACTTCTGGTCAAAAGAATACAGCTTCTGGCTTAGCATTCCAGTTGGGCTAGGTCAATCCCCCAGCCAAGGGAGTACCCCAAAGAAGGCAGGTTCTGCTTAAGTCATGCTAAAGAGATAGGCAGAAGAATCCATCCTTTAATGAGATACTGTCCTTTTTCCTTCTCAGAATCCCCGCCCCTTATACAGAAGTGTACCAGGGTTCAGCCATGTGGCTTCCTCGGTCTGCCCACCTTTTAAAACTATCCAGATAAGTTTCACTTCTTTTCTTCTGTCTGTCTCTTTTCTAAGCATGCTTTCCCTTATGATTTGGGTTTCCTTCCTCTTTCTCCAGAGTCCCCCTCCCTTCCTTCCTCCATGGGGCTGTTTGGCCACCATGGGTCTGACTTCTGTGCTGGCTTAAATGATACGGTCCTCCCCACCCCCCAGCTGTTGAGATTTATAACTTGGGTTCCTTTTCTTTCACACTCAAATAAAATTGTTCTTGAGCTTCGGTAAATAAATAAACATAAAATAAAATCAATGCTTGCCTCAAGTATTACAGGCTGGTTTTCTAGTAGCCATTGCTGTGAAACCAAGTGGCTGGCATTAAAATGCTGTAAAAAAGGAAACTCATCAATTTGTTTCCTTGGATAAGCATGAGCCTTTGGCCATGTGTCTAAAGCACCAGTCAAAAATTATTTAGAACACAGTCCTGGGGAAATGTCACTCTCAGTACATAGACAATGGGGTATGAATACACACATATGCACAGACACATGCCCATACATATACCAACACCATAAAAACTCATATACATATACAAAAAAAAAACCTTATGTACATTCATGTTCACACCCTTTATGAGACACTAGAAGAGTCTGGTTTAAGCAAACGCTGCTGTCCTTCCCTTTACAAAGAAGTGAACACAGTCTAAGAGCGACACCCTGTGGCATCGGCAGGCACACGGCACAGGGATGGTACAGGAACCTCAGCAGTGTGCTGATGATGAGGCCTGATTGCTTGGCTGTCACGTCTCTGAACTATGACCTCTAAACTCAAAGTCCACCCTTACTGTGTTTCAGGGACATCTGCAATCCCAAGAGTGCTTCTAGGGGTATAAGGATCCAGGGTCCCCCTACCTCTGCCACTGCTCCCTGGTCCCTGAATCTCTTTCCCTTACCTACCCAATATGCAGCTTCTGATGCATTAGATCCCACAGGTGACCAGGGCACTGCCACATCCTTTGATGTGGAAGATGCTGTTCCTCGCTGTGAGAGGGTGCTCTTATAGCAAAGCACCAAATCAACTTAGTGAGCCTGAGTTGTCATTTGGGCAGGGTCTGAGTCACAGAAGTCCAAATACGATCTGTAAACTCTAATACCTACCTCTAACATAATATCCTAATATAATAACATCCTATAACAGCATCCTGTTAAAACTGAACCTCCAAGATTACCATGCATAATGGCGACAAAAATGTAGTAACGAAAGCCAAAATATCAAACACCAGCACACTGCAGCAGGCCTTGCATGCTCTATGTGCATGCTCTTGTTTAAGCTCTTGATGATCCTATCAGATAGTGCTAGGCTAGCATCACGCACATTTTCAGATAAGAAAACCGAGGGCCAGAAAAATAACTCACTCCGTGCAAAGTCGAAGAACTGGTTAGCTCATGAAGACACGGGATCCACTGGCTACAGATCTCTTTTGGCCAGTCTGACTCAGAAATCTGAAAACCAGTAAACTACTATACCTCCAAATCGTTCCCCGTTGTCAACCACAAAGGCCTTCCCAGCCAGCCTGCCTCACCCACCGACGCCGCCAATCGTGTTAACCATCCCAGTGTCTCCTGGGCAGCTCCTTCAGGGGCCATTTTGTCGTCTTTCTTCATCCTGCCTCAGCTGTAGAAACGGTTCTTCCCCCACTAAGTCTCTGCTCTTTTCCTTCTTTCTCCCTCTCGCCAGAACCTCCGTTACAGGATTCATGCACTTGACACCAGGATTCTAGGGTTCTAGATACAGGGCTTTGGATTCAAGCCCTTTACCGGTGTGTGTGCCCCCCCCCCCCCCCCCCCCCCCCCCCAGCAAAATAAAGGGGACACTCAGACTGGCGTCTTTCACCTACCTGGCTGCCACCTTTTGTAACTGTCATGTCCCAAGCCCTTCTCAGAACATTTAGACGGAGCCTCTGGGGGCAGGACACAGATATTCCTATGTGCAAGTCTCTCAGGTTCTTTAACGTCCTGTTGGTTGCTGCTCATCACCAGTGTCTCTTCCCCTTCCCCACTCCTCCTCTGGGATTCCAGCCTTAGCCTTGTCCCCGGACTCCTGCCTCCTGCTCAGTGCCCTATTGGTACATACCTCACCCAAAGCCAGGCAGCACCCAGCATCTCTCAGCCTCTGCAGACATTCAGACACTCTCCATCCTCTTAAGGTAAAGGGCACACCCTACAGAGTCTCCCCACCTTCTGCCTCAGGGAAGACCATGCCAGGTCTTGGCTACACTGGTGTTCTCCAGTTCATCTGTCCCCAAGAGGATGACTTGCTTTCCCATGATGCAAAGCTTAACTCAAAGGTTGCCTTTCTCATAGTAGTTTCTCTCTCTCTCTGTCTCTCTGTCTCTCTCTCTCTCTCTCTCTCTGTCTCTCTCTCTCTGTCTCTCTCTGTCTCTCTCTCTCTCTGCTGTGCCTTCTTTGTATGTTTCCTATTTTTTATTTTAAATAAACATAATAACATCATTTCCCCCTTTCCTTTTCTCCCTCCAACCCCTCCCATATCCCTTGCCTCCTGCCCCTCCCGTTTCCCCTGCCTAACTAACTCCCTCTCCTGAGAGCTCTGTTGACAGCCTTGTCCACTTTATAAATCCCTGCTGTCCTCTACCCCTCTCAAGGCGTCAAGGAGTGCCTTCCTTGTTCAAGGATGCAGATTTCACACTTCCGCATAGAAAAATAGCCTGTGTCCTCTCTCTGGAAAGGGTAGAACACAGAGGAAGTTTCTGCCCGCAGTCTGCTCTCTTTGTTGGCTCTTTTTCATGAGAGAAGGAAGCCTGGTATAAATACTGAAAGCATTAGACATTGCTTATGTAGCCTTAGACATTCCTTATGTAGCCTTAGATATTTTATGTAGCCTTAGATAGTTCTTATGTAGCCACAGATTTTTTTTAGCCTTAGATATTCCTTATGTAGCCACAGATATTCCTTATGTAGCCACAGATATCCCTTATGTAGCTGTAGCGATCTATTCCTTATGTAGCCACATGTATTCCTTACACAGCCATAGAATTCCTTATGTAGCCATAGAAATTCCATATGCAGTCATAGGTTTTCCTTTGAAAGACTTAGATATTCTTTGTGTGGAAGTTTAGATATTCCCTACTGTGGAAAATTGTGGTCACAGTGTCTTCATGTGTGGAGGCAGTTTATCTTTTCCTCTGTACTTGCCTGAGACCAATTTTCTGCTTTCCTATTTGGGTGGAAGCCCACCAAATAGACTGGGCAATACTACCCATCTCTGCCCTTCCCTAACCAGGAGGGAGGGGGGTTAGAACAGCTGGTCACCTGCTGCTAATTGATCAGATGGGTAGGTCTGTTCCTCAGAACCAGCCCTTTCAGAATCAAGACAGATGGAGAAGGTGCCTCTGGTTCTCCTTGCCAGGCTGATATCACACATTCAAGTTTTAACCTGAACACTAAGTGTGTGGACATCTTCAGGGGACCTGCCTCCCTGATCTACAAGGGGAGAATGTCATTGAACAAGCCAGTAATCTGCCACTCTCCGTCTGTATTCATCCTTTGATGGAGTCTTCTAATTGGTCACTGTGACCCTTACACTGCACCCTCTTTCTTGAGACTCTGCCTGTCTGTTTGAACACAGCGAGGTTTTAAAGAGCATCTATAGAAATGAACTGAGACGATTCTTTTTCTGATCACTCCTCCTTCCCAGAACTTTCTGTGTCCACCATGGGTGTTGAATGAGCCCCTCTAGCTCTACATCCAGGGTACCCCCTGTACTCTCTGAAAAGCTTCTCAGAGGGGAAGGAAGCATTGGGCAAAGACACTGGGCCCCCAAACATACTCACACTGGAGAGCAGGAATCAGGATCTATGCTCCTGGTGGGGACAAAGCCCACTTCTCCTGAGCTCACTGACTTCCCAATGAACCACTGCAGCCCAGGAATAACAAAGCCAAGGATTTCAATGCTTTCTCCCTGGAGGAAGCTCAGTTCATCCTTTTGCTCCTGTTCATAATCCATCAAGGCCTTGCATCTTCCTCTGCCTGTGGAAAACAACACACTGGTCAACTGGAAAGGTATAGCGAATGAACCTTGCCCTGTCTATCAGTGTGACACAGACTAAGGTATCCCAGCCTTAGGAATATCAATAATTCAGTCCGATCACACACACACCAAAATCAAACCGGTAGGAATGGCCAGGGATAGTAGGCTTTTCATGCTGCCAAACCAGGAAAATCCAAAAAGGAACTACAATCTGGGTGCTTTCGTTATCATTTTTTAAAAAGAAAAGACACAAATATAAGTAAGGCATTCTCAGAATACAGAATATGCATGCCTTTAAACTAGATAAGCTGATAGGAAACTGGAATGTTCCTTATATTATCCTCAACTGATTCTACCACCATTGTACATATCACCACCACGCTTGGCACAGGACCTCAGAGCAGTGTGTGAGAATCTTTACAACAGAAGATGCCTACACCTCCTTCCAGCTGCCTCAGCCACTGTGACACCTGATGCTTCTAAACACTAAAGTCCGAAGCAAAGGGCATCATGCCTGGTACCTAATCAACTCCCAGGAGATGCCACTTCACAATCACTGGTAGGACAGAGTGCTGCAGGGAAGCCAGAGCAATCTGGGACTATCCTTAAAGCCATAGTAATTACCCCAATTGACGAATGGCTCACCTAGGATCTAATAACAATGTTTTTGTGAGTACTGTACTCTCTTGTTTACAAAGCACGTCTCTATTCCCAGGTCTTCCTGAGGGCTGAATGCCAGGCAGAGTACCCAGCAGAATTCCCCCTTCGTGGATGAGAAAGTAGGACACAGTGCTGAGTGACGTGTCTAAGGGGCACAGACAGAGCTAGGACTGTAGCCAGGCTTCCCTGCAACTGCCCACCTCTCCTATCCATCTGCTCAGTTCTGTGACAGCATTTGGCTTGATGACACCACTTCTTTATTGAGAAGGCAGAAGCCTAGTGAAGTCAGGGAGCGCTGGTGTCAGGTTGTGTAAACCAAAACAGACTCCAAAGCCCCATAGTTCTGACTGTACACAGGCTCTGTTTCTGCAACAATGCTAAAAGCCTTGTTTATGGCCAATTATTGCATAGCTCTAATATTTTGATTCTGTGATTCTTTCAAGTTATTTTAAGTGTTATTCGGGTTTGGAATTAGTAAAATTGTGTTGTTGTTGTTGTTGTTGTTGTTGTTGTTGTTGTTTTTTAACTAAAGATATGTGATAGGAAATGTGCTAGAATAGGGATCTGCAAGGATAAACTTTCAACAGTTCGTTTTAGATATTTTGTTATCTACTAAATGCATTACTTAGCAATGTGTGTGTGTGCACAGAGATTAACTGACACGTGTGTGTTTCGTGTGTGCGTGTGAACACAGATATGTGTGTGCATAATCAGTTATCTATTCATTCAGTGTTTCCTGGGCACTCACTATGTACTAGGCATTCATAGTCCCCTAAATCACATTACTCTATGGAAAGCCAGAAAATATTTGGGTAAGGAGTTGGAAACTGGTGGCCTATAGGTCACATTTGGCTCCAAAATGTTTCATTTGGCCCATGCAAGACTTTTTTCCTACCGGTCTATCTTTAAATCTCCCTAACCCCTGCCATTCCCTAACACTCCTCTCCCAGCCCTTCTCACATATGTGTGTTCTGCCCATACGTGTAGGCAGGCATCTGTTTCCTCAGCCCTGGCCTGAACCTTCACTTCACAGGCAAAGACCCCAAGTGTGCAGACAGTAACCGGCTTCCCATATCCAGTCAGTGAGATTAGGAGGCAGGTACACATCATCTCCTGACGATGCTGTTTTCAGCTCATACCAATGTGACAGGAGCTCATCCAGTCTCTCTTCCTGGGGAGGCCACAGATTCCTGGGTAGCTCTTTAGGAACCATCTGCCAGTGGAAACATGGAGTTTTCAAACATTAAAACAATGAGCAGAATAGCCCCGTAGAAAAATGACGGTGGTGTTATCGTTCACCTTATTTTAAATGACAGCAAACTGAGAACTTAATTTACACTGTGAAAATGAAAGTCTGGGATCTTCCCTAGCTCTGTAATTCTTCTGCCAGTTAAATAACTTGCACACAACCTTTAATATTCTTACTGTCAATTCTGCCAGGGTCAGGCAGAGGGAATAAGACATGAGACAAGATTGTCGCTCTATCGGCTCAAGTTTACAGTATCCTCCGGTAGAGATTCTTAAACTTTGGTGTGAAGAACAGGCCTGAGGACATCATTTAAAATGGGAGTTTCTGGGTCCAACACCAAGAGAATCGGAGGAGGGTCAGGGTGGGGGGCTGAATTCATAGTAACACCCTCAGGTGGCATTGACCGGAGTGGCCCCAGTTCATGCATTGGAAAGCACTTCAGTGAAGGTCATATACTTCTTCCTATATACTATGTCCATCTGAAATTTAGAATTTTTCCCACTTTCATCAAATAATACAATTTTTTTTAAAAAAAAAAAAAAAAAGGAGATTTAAAAGCCACCCCAATTTGTCCTCTTCCAGGCACCAGGAATACCATATCTAACAGGATATCTATTCTATTCTGTCCAAACTTCAGTCTGCTCTGGGACCCTCTCTGGGACCCTCCCCCAGGGGGTGGGCAGCTACTCACTGATGGAAAGGGACAGACAGAGGCTCCAGGGCTGACACAGGCACCAGGCCCCTCTGACCCGTCACTAAAGACACGCCTTCCCACTCAGATTCGCCTTCGGAGAGCACGGAGACTAGCTCATTCTTGCACAGTGTCAAATACTCCCCTTCCTTCTCTTCTGGCTGAGCCACGGAGCACATGGCTCTGCAGAAGAAGTGGCCTGTAGAGAATGAGAAAAGCCTTCCAAGGAGCAGCCGGAAATGGGAGAGCGTCTCCTTTCAGGTACCACTTAGATGCAGAGCCCAGACAATTTTCTTCCTCCGAGTAAAAGTCCACTGTCTGGGAGGAGACACAAGGGCCTTGTGCTGTGATCCCAGGGAGTAAGAAAAGTCACTGACAGGGAGTTCCCTTAAAATAGATACTAATAGACCTGAGTAATTTGGGAGAATAAGACTTAATTGGACTTTACAGAGAGAGAGAGAGAGAGAGAGAGAGAGAGAGAGAGAGAGAGAGAGAGAGAGAAGCAAAGCCCCACGGAAATACATGAGCATTTACACAACTCCAGCTGTCTTTGCAACCCTGTACTTCATTCAGAGCCACGAAGACAAAAGGAAGTCATTTAGATGAACGCAATGACGCCGAATGAGCTTTGTAATGGTACGGTGTGGACTCTGTCCTAAGAGCTGTGCACTAGAATTGGAAAGAGAATGATTTTTGTAAAACTATCGTGGGCCAGTCTGGCTTTCAATATGTATTAAGTGATCAGACCTGACCAACTGCCAGTCGGATGGCACTTTCACTTGTGAAAAGGTCAGACGCGGTACTTCAGCTGGCCCCTCATATTCTGTTATTGAATTTCATGAGATAGTTCAGGTTTTCTGAGATTCATAAATTTATTTTACAATCAAATTACATCATGTGTTCATAGAACCATCTCTCAATCCTGGAGACTGTTAGAATTACATGGGAAACTCTATTTTTAAAATGCCAATGGCAGGGTCCCCACCTCCAGAAACTCTACCAGCCTGGATAAAGCCTGGCACCCCTTAAACTCCCAAGCAGCCTGAACATGAATCAGTGAGACCAACCAACTAACACAGCTGTTTGTGTGATGTCAGGACTGGGCTGAGAAGGATGCTTGAGGTTTCGTTACAACAGATAGGTTCACTCAGGCATGTTTTCATCTTTCTAAGATTTTTTTTTGTTTTTGCCTTTCTTGGTATCTTAATTACTGAGGGACTCCAATAACAAATATCTCAATGAGGCTCCCATTCCAAATCCCACGCCAGACTCACCTTCCTGCAGCAGGAGGCCCAGGTACATGTTTTCCAAGTGATTGTCATCTACAGACACTTGGATCTCTGTGTCATCCACCAGTCTGTAGTTGAGCCAATACTTATGGTCAAAGAAGAGCTGTTCCAGACATGTGGACACATAGCCTAGAGGTCAAACCAACACAGTGGAACAAGGTGAGTTCTGCCCTGAGCGACCACAAAAGAGAAAACACATACCCAGACCCACCATTTAAATAGAGCAGAGTGCTCACTAGACACTATCATATGCCAATATTCTTCTAAACACGAATTATTCTTATTGAAATTCTGCTCCTTTTGAGTCTTCTTCACTATTCCTATAATGCAATAACCTGCCATCCTCTATCCTCACTGTCTACTACAAGAGTTAAATTTGAAAGTTCACACCTAGGAGTCTTATAAAAACACAGAGGCTAATTAGCAGGTCTGAGTTAGAGCCTGGGTTTCTGAGTCTGTAACACCAGCACACTCCAGGGAGTGAACGAACTGATCCACAAAGCAAAATTGTAATACTGACCATCTATCATGGTCACAGGAAATACGGCACAGAGAGCAGGAAAATCACCGTGAATATAAGGGAAGTTTCCCGCTCCAGCCAAGGGTCACTTTGACCCTCAGCCCAGCTCAGCATTGCTCTCTGGGTACAACTTCAGGGAACCCAGGGTTTTCTGCAATGCAGCAAATGTTCATCAAATGTAGGTGACTTGGCTGTGAAACCATCAGTTCCTGCCAGGGTTTTTTGTCCTGGAACAGAGGATGAAACAGTGTCCACTACAATGGTAATGTCACTGTGCTCTGACATCTGCAACTTTCTGGAAAACCCTGAAGACCGGTGCCACTTCCCAGCTAGGTCTCCCATCTCTTTCTTTGACTCTTTTACAAACATATGGGACAAAGCATCTCCGAGCTTTACTATTTTGAGCAGCTTCTCGCTCTTCCTCAGGAGTCTTTCTTCCTAATGAACTCCACATCTATCTCACTGCATCCGACTCAGTAGCTCACTAAATTGTTTGCCCAATTATGTCACTTTTAAAAAGCTCTCCCTGGATGGTATGGAAATGAGTTTCTTCACAGACATTTTAGAGTAATAGTTAATACTTATTTTGGAATTAGCTTTAGAGAGTTTATGATATTTCAAAAAGCTAACCATCCATTCAGAGCTGCATCTCTTTTATCAGAGACAAACCAATTCCCTGATATCAGGCTCAATGAGCTGGCTAGATTGAGAAGTATGTTCTCCTCTACCTACCCAGGGCATACCTAAGTTCAGGTAGGTGGAAAACTTCCAGATTTCTTCCACAGTCTTGAAGGTAATGAGGAACTGGTCCTTCTGGGACTGGATGCCCACCAGCCTTGCAGAGAGGTCCTGAACAAGAGCAACAAGTCAGCCTGTGGTAACAGAGTCCTTTAAGAAGATCACGTGAGGACCAAATATTAATCAACAGCTTAGTTGTTGCTAAGCAGTGTGTTGTAAACCATTCTCCCATCAGTGAGTGGTCTACATTATGTTTACTGGTTACGAATGCCGTCCTTTCACATTTGGGTTAGTTTACAATCTACCTCAATAGATAAATCTTTATGCACATCCTTGCTTGTTCAGGCACACGTGATTCTAAGAAGCTCAGTTGCCAGTGGAGAATATATGCGTCTTCTATTCAAAAATGCAGCCACACAACAACCTCCAAAAATATCTGCCAATATCGTTTCATCAGTAGAACAAGAAGAGGCCCAGGAGCCTCTTGCTGTCCAATATGGGACCAAAGTAGGCTTGAACCCAGCGGCACTTGCTTCACCCCAGTCTTTCTCTGTTGGTTGCTCAGAGTGATGGGCTGAACGTCCTACCCCAGGGCCAGGAACTGCCATGGAGAGCATCTGCTAGACCCAGTCCTTAGGGAGTCTAAGGGAAAGAGGAATCTGAAAGAAGAGCCCCAAGCCCAGAAAGGTTGGAATCTGCATCCCCTCAACACCAGCGACTCAGAGGCCCCAGATCCTGAGCAGGTATAGATCTTGTGAGCAAGCAGGACTGCTGGGTAAAATATATATATAGTGAATTTGCTAGATGTCAGAACTTTGCAAGGCAAATCTTTGCGAGCAACACTTCATTCAACTCCCACAATAAATACCTGAAAAGAGTGCAATCATGGTATTTAATCCACTCTATGACTTTTATAACATCTAACCACTTCTTAAATGAAAGACGAGGAAGTACGGCACCCTGCCTAACGGACAGGGTGTACTTTCTCTAAGATGTATACTAAATAAGGATGGATGTTATGATTAATAGTATCATGAAGCTCATAGCATCACCCCAGTTTTGTAAATAAAGAGATGAGGACACAGAGAGGTGAAGTAACTTGCCCAGGGTCATCCACAGCGAGTAAGCCCTGACTGGCTCTTGGATATAGCCAACTTCGGACCTCAGCTTCCACCCCTAAACATACTTAGTTCAACACATGACCTAACTAATGGATAGCTCTTTGCCATCAACCCCTGCTCCTGCCCAAAGCAAAGGTGACTTGAATCCAAGGGAAATTCATTAAAGCCATCGGCGGCTGGCGTCTTCACTTCCCGAGTTCCGATTAAAAGAGAATAAAAGCAAATTTAGACGCCCAGGGTTGGAGAAATGGCTCAGTAGGTAAAACCACTTGTTGCTCAAGCACGAGGTCATGAGTTTAGATCCGCAGTGCCCATGTAGGAAAAGCCGGGTGCAGCCACTGCACCTGTAACCCCGGTACTGAGGGGTGGAGCAGAGACTGGAAAGGAATGCTGGGGCTTGTTGGCCATCAGCCTAGTGAAAAGTGACAGAGCAGGCCACCTAATGTCCCCCTCTAGCCTCTTCGAATGCCCAAGCACAGTGGCCTGCCCAGGGGCATGTGCATCCACACACATGTGCATACACCACAGTCACACTCAGGAACACACATTTTTTTTTAACTTTAGCTGTTAATTATGGAACAGATACCACTACCCATGCACCATGTACAAAACCAAGCTCTCTACAGGCGTAGTCTTGCTTTCTACTAAAAACCAGTTGCTGTTACTCTGTTACATGACAGCCACAGCGATTTTCTCCTTTCCACTTGTACCAGATCAAGGAGGAAATGAAAATAATAAGACATATTTATTTGTCACGTGAAGCAATGTTTTCTTTCCCTACCACTGACAGCAACAGATTCTCTCTATTTCTGACTCTCATTCTTTGGTCAGACCGTTGGCAATACCAAATATAGCTTAACTATTAGGCATCTATCTACTATGAAAATCCACTTGATTTATTGCATTGTTCCTCTCATCCTAATATTTATAGTTATGATATTTTTCATCGGCAATATTATTACTTTAAACATATGTGCTTGCCAGGCAGTGGTGGTGCACACCTCAGGCGGATCTCTGTGATTAGAGGCCAGCCTGGTCTACAGAATGGGATCCAGGACAGCCAAGGCTGCACAGAGAAACTCAGTCTCAGAAGGAAAAAAAAAAATGTGTTCAATGTTTACCAGGACCCAAGAGGAAAAGGAGAAAATGGACAGTTGCTTGTTGCACAGAGATTGAACTTAGAGTGATGGAGATAGAACGTTCTGGAAACAAACATCATAAGTGAATTGTGCGCCGGGCGGTGGTGGCACACGCCTTTAATCCCAGCACTTGGGCGGCAGAGCCAGGCAGATTTCTGTGAGTTCCAGGCCAACCTGGGCTACAAAGTGAGTTCCAGGAAAGGCGCAAAGCTACACAGAGAAACCCTGTCTCAAAAAACCAAAAAAAGGGCTGGAGAGATGGCTCAGCCGTTAAAGGCTACGCTCACAACCAAAAATATAAAAAACCAAAAAAAAAAAAAAGTGAATTGTGCATTTTAAATCACAATGGGAAAATATGGGAATGTTGCACCCTAGTAACAAAACAAAATTCAAATGTAGCACCTTGGGGGACCGGGAATATACTTCTGAGACAGTTGCTATAGATATCCTTATTCTGCATTAATGCAAGTAACTTGCCCAAAATTAGGTGGGGGGAAGGGGGGATTCCTCTGGCTTAGGCCACTCATTCCTTAGGCAGCCAGTTGTTTGCTTGGGGACTTACCTTGTTCTAGGCACAGTCCTTGCTACTGGGGACCTGAGATCTGAGAGCCAGCCATCCCAGCTCACCTTGAACAGTGCACAGACTTCATGGTCTTCATTCTCCAGGGCCCAGAGCCTCCTCCGCGCAGCTTCCTGTAAGCTTGCATTGACACACCTCTTGGAGCGACTCTTCACACAGAATGAGAGCACCAGGTCTGAAAGAGAAGAGAGACGCAAGGCTGGGTGCACAGTGAAAGAAAGAACCAGGGGGAAAGTTGCCCCCACAAACCCTAAATCGCTGTCCTCCAGACAACAGATCAGAGTAGGCTAAAGGATCCCCCAGGTTCCCTTTCAGGTGTCCTCCCCAGGGGTAGGGAAAGACACTAAGGCCAGCGGGGCTCTGGAGAGGTGGACAGTGGTCACTTGGGCTCAGATGCTAACACAGACGCAGCCAGGGTAGACATGGCTTCCAGAAGATGATGTGTGAAAGTTCCAAATGAAAACTACATTATTCAAAGTGAAGGGAATGCATTTACACATAAATTTCTTTTTATTAAACACTTCTTTCTTAAATTTATTTACTTCTATTTTATGTGTGGTGGTGTTTTGCCTGCATGTGCCTGTGTAAAGGTATCAGATCTTGGAGTTACAAACAGTTGTGAGCTGCCATGTGGGTGATGGGAATTGAACCCGGGTCCTCTGGAAGAGCAGTCAGTGATCTTAACTGCAGAGCCATCTCTCCAGCCCCTACACACAAATTTATAATAGGTAATAAACATTATCTTAGGAGTTGTTTGTACACATTTTCCCAACCTGTTTCTCATGCTCCAGGATTAACATTTCTCATGACAACCAGGGAACCCAGGCGGCTGGAGGATACACCTGTGATGATTTTTTTTCTCAATTAAATCACCTGATGTGGGAAGACCCACCTATATTTGGATCTTTTGAGGCAGGAAAATCCACCTTACATCTGGGCCACACCTTCTGGTGGCATCCTATATAAAGGACATGAAAGAAGGAAGCTTGTGCTCTCTGCCTGCTTGCCCTTGCTGTCACTGACAAGTCTATTCCTTCACTGGCGTTAGAGTCTACTTCTCCAGGACTCCAGCACATACTGCAGAGTGGCTGAGGCATGCAGCCTCGTGGACAGAACAACTACTTGATTCTTGGAAGTTTTGTTGGCAGACAGCCATTGTTGGGCTAGCTGGACCACAGCCTATAAGATACTCCAATGAATCCTCTCTATACGTTCTGTCAGTTCTGTCCCTTCAGAGAACCCTGAGTAATACAACAAGGGCTCAAGCCTCCTCCTCATCACATATTAAGTATATGACAGTCAAGTCACCTTCCTTTCTGAGATTTTGCTTCCCACCTTCCCATCTGATAGGTAGGCATTTGGGTGTTGCCATAAAGAGGAGATTGTGTAAGGGCCATGTAACAGACCTCCTGACACAGGATCTGCTCTCAAAATGGTCCCCACTACTGCCTGTCAGATGCTACGCTACAGGAACACCTCCTGTCTGTCTGGTTTCTGCTGTAAGGCTCGTCTCAATGACATCATTTTCTAATGAGAATTCTCTCTTTGTGAGTTTCACTGAAGTCTCACAAAAGAGGACCTCATGAGATATTAATGAAAATGGATATCTTCCATCACATTGATTTCCAAATCATTTTCTGCTTCTAAAACATTCATTCAGAAGCTTCTACCCAGCCAATTTCATTCTACACACTCAGATCTTCATTTTAGTATTTATTTGTTTAAGAAATATTTACTCAGAGCCTAGAATGTGAAGAGACTGTGTAAAGTGTTATACAGAACATAGACAGGTCCTCCAAATATTCATTTCTCAATCTGTGTCTTTGTCATACATATTTTGGACACCAACTGCATACAAACAACTCTTTAAGGTACCATGATGAATGCACAGTTTTTGTTTAATTTAGCCCTGCCCCCCATATCGCCTTAAAAATCTAATCAGTAATGTTTCTCTAGCCCAGAAATTATATATGGAGTTCCTGATACATTCCAGATTCTAAAGAGCTTTGACTAACAGTCTGGAAGGTTTGTGAATGTAACAATATGATAAAGACACACTTACAAAGATGCACTTGGACGTAACAAGAGACAAGGGCAACGAGGGGAGGGGGTGGATCTGCAGATGGAGAGACGAGGAAGCTCTACCCAGAAGGTATTTTGTTTTGTTTTGTTTTTAATTGAACTTATCTGTATGATTTAGATACCTTGAGTAATATTCTGTGGCAGGAAACATTTTCCCTTGTTTTCAAGTGAGGCTATGTCCTCCTCACTTGATCCAGGTAGATCTTTGGAAGGACTTTCTTTACCTGAAGAAAATGAAGCAAAAGATCATTTGTAACAGTATATGCAAGTCGTAAGTACGGACTGCAAGTTCCTACCAAGTGCCAGCGGTTTTCCCAAGACCAGGGGCTTGAAAGAATTATTGTTGCGGTTGCCTTATAATTACTTTGTAGCCAGCTGTTGTCGAAGAACTGTCATATATGTTATCTCAATCCTGCAGCATCCTGGGTGTACCCATTTCACTAACCAGTCATACCCACAGGTCAAACCCAGTTCCAGGGTACAGTGCACTGAAGGCACCCCAGTCATGTGGAGCCTACACAGATCATTATTATGGCTATCCGCAACAAGGCCTGGACCAATGAGTAGGTATGGGAAGACTGGAGTGGAAGAAGAAAGAATGGTATCATTAAAGAGACGGCTGAGGAATGGTTGTAATGTCCCCATGCTGTCCATCTATCTGCCCACAAAACAGGGTCCTATAAATCTCTATCCTCCCAGCTCTTAAAATAGATCCTGTTTTTGCTGCTACTGAAGTGGAGTAAAGGGTGTAGGCTGAAGCTATTAGAAGAGTGCTTGCCTAACACGAACAAGGTTCTGGGCTCCATCATAAGCAGCATTACGACCACCACCGACATAACAGAGTTCAAAGAAGGAGGACTGCGGGCTGATAGATGCATGAGATGGTTCAGCAGGCAAAGGCCATCAAGTCTGACAACCTGACTTCAATCCCCAGGAAAGATCTGATAGCTGCAACTTGTCCCTTGACCTCGACACACACACACACACACACACACACACACACACACGATATAAATATAAATAAATGTTACAAGGGGGAAGACAGATTGGAACACACAGGGTGGGGACAAGGGCGAGGTTAGAGGAGTGGTATTTTGATTGCTTAAGGTTGAAAAGAGAGCAGAGAGTACAGTGAAGAAGCATGAGGAAGTAGAAAGAGCGAGAAATGTACCCACTGCCATAGATTCAAAGGCGTGTCCAGTTACCAACCCTGGAGCAGGTCCAGCCCAGGGTAGTTCTTTTGTGCTATAGTACCCCACGAATCATGCTCACAGCTTGGACACCACCAATAATATATAGCCCATGACGGGTCTTCACTCTGTGTGGACCAGAGAACCCAAACGGTTGGACAGCCCGCCAGGACTGGCCTCTTTCATGGTATTCTCCTTGAGCTCTACAAGGAGCTCAAGTCTTTAGCACATTAATTTTGGCTGCTGGACTTTGTCCTTCCAGCCACAACATTTCTCAAGAACTAAACCACTGGACCAGAACCATGCAAGCAAGCATAACCTCCTCCTAGGAAAGAAGGTTAATAATCTTGTCTCCACCACAAGTCACTTATTTAATCTTCACAACTGCCTATAAAATTTGGGTCAGAGGTGTCTAGGCCCACCAAGTCTTGCCCTCTAGATCTGTAGTTCAATGACACAGCCAAAGCATGGGACAAGACTCAAGCAGTCACAATCACCCTAGCTAGTGCCGAACCTCAGTCCTCAGACTGTTGTCAAGAGGTTTGGTCCCTCTCCACGGTGGGCCTCCATGGTGGCATCTTGACACCCAGAGGTCTCTCTCCCTTTCTTCCTGGTGAGAGCAGTTAGCACTGTTGACAGACAGTGGGAACAAAATGGATTTCAGCTTGAGTGGGCAGAAGAAAGTGCCAGCTCTTGGTGCGGAAAACCCAGTGAGCTGCTCAGTGATGAAAGCTAAGCAGTGAGTAGGCAATCTGGCAGCAATGAGTTAAGGCCATCAGAATCATGCTGTAGTTCTGTCCACAGGAATCAGAAGTAATGGGGGGGGCACTAGCTGGAAACCATGAGACCTCTCCATGGACTGGTCAAATGACTTGGACAAAGCATGTGACCTGTACAGTTCTTCTGGGGCCTTTAATTTGTCCAGTTATGACAGAAAAAGTTGTCCAGATCAGCACTTCTGAACCCTGGCTGTTTATTTACGTCATCCAGGTTAGGTTTTGTATGTGCATGCTTAGGCTTCATCAACATGGGTTCTGACTTTCGTGATCTGCAGGGCAGCTACAGGGTCAGGGATACCTTTGTTTTAAATCGCCACATGATAATATCAGTTTAAGGCAGGGTTGAGAACCGCATGAGCAGACCAGTGCTTCTCAAACGTAGTGAGCACCTAATGGATTGTCCTGGGTACTGATAGTCTGCTCAGAGCTGAGCAGCGAGGTTTTGCATTTCTAGCATTTCTAGATGGTGTTTCCATCACTGGCCTGAGGAGCACACAGCTGCTTTCCTACCTTAGGACAAACTTTAACCAAAGGCTAGAGTAAACCCCTAAACATCTCTTTTTCCTCCCCTACAAAGTGAATTTTTAGTTTTAATTGCTTAATACCATTTAGAAATCAAAATGTTTTATTGACCCCAAAATGCTTGTCTTGACTTTGAAACCTGGAGAACTTATAGCCCGGGGCATTCATTCCCATACAATCAGCAGAGGTGAGTGGCTGCTGCCCCACTGCAAAGTTCAGGCTGTTCAGCCACCATAGCCCACCCTACCCTGTCACTCGCTGTGACCTTGCACAGGGAAGATCTGACAGCAGCAGCCTGTGAAGTGAGCCTACCTTCAGGAAGGAAAGTTCAAGGCAATGCCCCTGGTGTGGGACACAGGTCGCATGGCCTTGTAAAGGAGATGTGAGGTTTGGAGCATGAGGTCAAGTGTTTGATCCCCAGGCCCAAGGGTAGGGAGGATGGGACATTTTAAAAGATGTCTCTAAAAATAAATTTGCAGAAACTGCAGGTGACTATCTGCATAATTTAAGTTGTCAATGTTTTTCTAAGCAGGATCGGAAAAGACCTATTCTTCTTCCCCTACTCAAAATAATGCATAGACCATAATGCATTAAATTCAAGAATTTGTGCTAATCAAAAGGTGTAAGTAAAAGAGAGATGGACAGCGGGCAGAGTAAAAGAAAACATTAACACCACATACAGTCATCAAAGAACTTGAACCTGGAGTACACAGGAAAGAACATGAGAAACCTTCAAGGGCACACTGGAGAGATGGCTTCTCGGTTAACCATACTTGTTGCTCTTGTAGGGGACCTGGGTTCGATTCCCAGCACCCACACGGTGGTTCACAACCATCTGTAATTCCAGTTCCAGGGGATCCAATGCCTTCTTCTGACCTCCTCAGGCGCCAAGCATCCATGTGGTACACATGCACACATGCAAGCCAAATACATAAAATATAATGAACAAGTCTAACTAAAAGGTCTTTTAATCTGTAAGAAAGAAGCATGCAGGGTAGTGATGAGCTTTGTATGTGTATATGGCCAACCTGCACATGCTGGGCAGGTAAGGGACCCTGCTTGGTAAACATTGTAGGTCCAGGAGAGATGTGCACTCTGGCAGGCAGAAGTGATGGGATGGGTATGTAAGCAGCGGGGAGCTGTGGGACATTCTTGGCAGTGGAGTGGCATCATAAAAGTGATCACTCTGCTAGGAGGAGAAACATAGGAAGGAATACAGAAAAGGAAGCAGAAGACTCAGAGAGGCCAGCTGGAGAGCTGTTGGAAAATCAGGGAGGGGGTGGGAGTGTGGGCTATAGATTTAACAGTATAAAGCAACAGAACAGAGTCAATGATACTGCGTTTTAACATAAGAAGAAGAGAAGGCATCCTGGCCTGCCAAATACTGAAGACAAATATGAGGGAGAAATAAACATCGCAAAAAAAAAAAAAATGGATGTTGGGAAATGTAGGCCCAGAAATGAGTGGCGATTTTACCAAGGAAATGTAGGCCTAGAAATGAGTGGTGATTTTACCAAGATCGCACAGCAACTTAACAGACGAGTCAGAGGTCATCCAAATCACTGGAGACAGACTTGTTTATTTCTACTATAGTAGCTGACCTTGGAACTCTAAGGTCAAAGGTCTCTGATGAGGAAAGCATCCCAACCCAGAAACTTGCTGGAAATGAGACCCCTCCCCCTCCTCTTCTTCTGGCTTCTCTGCTCCTACCATCACCCCAAAACTTAAAGAAAACCAACATTGAAGGCTTCCCCACATGCTCTTTATTACTTCGCCCACATTTTTTTTTTCCTTTGACCCAGAAAACACACCATCAGCAGTTTTTGTGAGCTAAGCCCACATCTGATTGCTAGGAGAAAAAACAGTCTCTCACTATCGTTACATCCATCTATATGGATGTATCTCAGACTGCAAAGAGGGGTCGGCAAGCAAGTTGCATAACAATAGGATTTTGTTTATATCTAAAATGGCAAAGTATTCTTTGCAATGACTGAGTGTGCATGGATATGTAAGAGGGGAAAAAACCCACAGAATTCACAAAAGTGATTGATTTTGCTGAGTGAGAAGTAAGAGTCAGACTGGGAAGAGCCAGCCAGGGAACCCTGATTATAGATGCATTTTTTTTATTTATTCAAAAAGAGAAATGAAGACGTTCTGATGCCACAAAATGATAAAGTGGATGGGGCTCATTATTCCAATGCTATGTACCATCACTGTGTTCAGAACGTCTCTCCATCCTTTTAAATCCAGAGTGGTGCCCTGTTTATTGCTGTGCGCATTCCCCTCCCCCGGTGATTATATCAATGAGTCAGTCTTACTAGAAAGGCTGATAAGAGAGTGACAGTGTCCATAAAAAAAAAAATCTCCCCTACTTCTTCTACATAAAGAAGTCCTGCCAAGTCTCTTCGAAGGGGTGCTGGAGATAAGGGACAAGTGCTAGGCACTTCGGACACGGCTCCCTCTGGGATCCGAAGCGGGCACTTGTTGGTGGCTAACGATGGCGAGAAACCGGAAGGGTAGGAGTCAGAGGTCCTGGCAACTGTCCGGGACCTGCCCTCTCACCCTGCGCTAGCAGTAGATTCCTGCAGAAAGTGAGAAACATGAACAGGAGGAACTCCAGGAAGGGTCTACACAGGAGAACACACCTTGCTGAGGCAGCCCAAGCCAGCTTCCATTACTGTTACACCAAGGCAAACCTGGGCAGCCACCCAGGTATCTCGAACCTTCTCCCTTGCCTTCCCCTATAGACAAGGACACATGGTTTGGTCCTCACTGTTAACTTCCACCTAAACAGACCCAATAGCAGGAGCAGCCAAAGAAACTAGAACACAGACCTCTCTCCAGTAGAATAGCAAATTAGAGACGAGGTGTGGCCCGGATGGGGCCCTCACTGAAAGTCATATCTATGAGACACGCTGTCTAATCTAATCCTCCCCAAAATTCTTGTGATCAGCACCACCACTGAACGCAGCACACTGTCAGATAACTGCTACTCAAAGGTCCCAGGGACTTGCCTGAGGTCATGCAAATGTTAAGCTGTTCAGAGAAGTGTCTCAGACTGGGACGTTTCCCGAGGATATACCGGGAGGCTAGGATGGAAATGTTTACACCATCTGGCCTCAGATGCATCCCTAGCGACTTCCCTCAGGAAAAGCCGGGTGGGTGGAGAACAACACAGGAAGAAGGACTGGGAAACGGTGACAGAATAAATAGTAAGTTGGCTCCTATTTGATAGTGAGCTACCCAGGCGCTACCCAGTGCCAGTGGTGAAAAAAAAAAAAAGTGAAAGGGTACAATTACGGGATGACAGTGTCACGAGACTTCGAGGTCAGCTTCAGTGTCGGCTTCCTAGTCTCGCACCACAGAACTCGTCCCAAACGGGGCTCCGTCAAACAGCGGCTGAGCTCCTCCCATTGAAGCTGGGGTTCGTGTCAGGGGCAGAGCCCCTGAGCATCTCCACAGCAGACTACAACCTCAGACTTTGTAGAGGACCACATGGACCCCAGAGGATGTGATATGCCAGAGTCACAGAAATATCATTAACAAGGCCTGATATCTATTCTGCATGATTAACCGTGAGCTGGACTGTTTTCAATGTTGAATGTGTAGACTTGAACCCCTCCCCCCTCCCCAACCCTGTAAGGAAAGCGTGATGGGTCATAAAACCCAAGGGTGAGGAAACTGAAACAGAGGAGTTAAATAAGTTACTCTTTGTGAATAAAAGAACCAAGCTCAAACTCAGACCTTTAGGCCAGAAAGCCCACGTTGACCACAATGACATGCTCTCACCTGGAGGTAAACAGAGTCAGACCTGGACCCCAGGTCCCTTGGTTTCCAGACCTGTGATCCCAAATAGCCTTCACTATGTCTGTCCCCATGGGGTACAAAGACAACAGGACTTCGAGGAAAGGTTTGAAAAGGCTATAAACCCAGAAATTTGGAGAAACAAAAAATGTCAGAGCCTTTTATGATGTCAGGAGTTCGTCTGCTTATAGTTTTGTGTAGGGTTCTTGGTGTCCCTTGTCTGGGAAGAAGTTCTTGCTGTAAGTGTCAAAATGTGTAGGCCAGGACTTCTGACTTGTTTGGGGTTCCCTTTAAAAATCTCAAGTCCTTTTGAGGAGCCCAAGTCACAAGACCACAGAAGGAAGCAGTCAGTCAGAAGGAAAGCCCTTAGCTAGGGGAACCTCCCAGCTGTGCTCATCAAAACCATGGTAGTGCTCATCAAAACCATGGTAGTGCTCATCAAAACCATGGTAGTGCTTACCCAAACTATGGTAGTGCTTACCAAAACCATGGTAGCTCTCCAGGAAGACATGTGACACTAATAAAGGTGCAGAATGATGCCTTAGAGTGATGTTCCTCTATCTCCCAAGTGAGTCCTCCCCTTTCCCCCTAGAGCCACCACTCATCCGGATGAACGTCCTACAGTGAGACCACAGGGTCTCATTTGGCTGAGCTGTGAAAAGCTGCAGGAGCTCTTCAACACTATGACCAACTGTCCTGGTTTCCTGTGACCGTCTGGGTTTTAGAGCTGACCACATCCCAAGAAAGCCCTCAGTGTCAGGCAAACCAGGAAGATTGGCCACCTTGTGTCCAGATTGCTGGACAGCTTCTTAGTCTAACTTTCCATGACCTCAATTCAACGGGCCGAAAGTCACCCTAAGAGGTACGAGGGAGGAAACCGCCTATGCTTCCTCTGCGGCAAAAGCCCTGATGAAAATAGCGAATAGCCTGAGTGACCCAGGCCAAATTTATGACCGTCCATGGGCCACAGAGGAACTCACTGTGGCACCTTCTTCCTGTCCTAGGGAATCTTGGGAAGAAAGGAAGGAAGGGCTTAGTCACACACTCGGAGTGGCTGCCAGGAGTGGCCCTCACTCCCCCGCCACAAAGCACAGGCCCAGCACAGAGCCCGCTTCTCAGGTAAAGGAGATGTTTACCCCAGACTTCACCACCTTTTTGCACCCAGAATGGAAACACCAAACTAGAAGGAGACGAGAGGCAGCCAGAAAGTTCAGTCATCTCCCCATCTTTGGAAGGGCAGGTTCTCCAAAACACCAGCTTCCCTGGACCAGCACTCCTGCTTAAAGCCCCAGGCCAGATTCCCCTCAGGAAACTCACCTGGGCCCCAGGGCAGACTCCGCTCCCCAGGGATACAGAAGCAGCCACCCATGTGTGCACCATCCTCCCTGGGCCAAGGCCCCTGGGAACGCCAGTCAGGAGAACCTTGGGAGCCTCCCATCGCCAGCGTCCCTCCTCCCGCCTCCTCCCTGGCACGCGAGGGACCGAGGCTGCTCAATGCACAATGCAGCCTTTGATATCCGGCCTGCCGTGGGGAAGCCAGGGAAGGTGGGAGGGGCCACTCAGCCTGCAGGCCAGATAGTCCTTGCTCTGTCAGGCCTTGGCCTGGGGAGCAGCTCCTCCCTGCCTTTCTACAGATTGCTTCATGCCTATCAGGCTGTGGCACATTCCTCGCATTCTAGGATCCAGATACAGTTCGGTTCTTGTGAGGGTGGCCAGGGCAGAGGAGGGCAAAGAGCATCCTGGGAATCGAGGGTGTTGTTCTTGCTGGCTCCCAGATGGACTTGGCCCACAGACTCCCCGGCCAGCTCTTAGAAAGCCTCTCTGCAAATGCTTCCTCGGCTGTTCAATAAAGCCCAGCGAGTGACCATCTGTAGTATCAGTGAGCCACTTACTAGTGAACAGCACTGAGCATCCCAGCTTCCAGCTGTGGACCCCCGAAGTCTTGGTAGGAGAGAATCAGGGAAATCACCTAGTGTTACCAAGAATTTTATGGTTGAAGGGCTGCACTACCCAAAACATTTAAGGTGTCAGGCACTCATGAAGAACTGGTCATGCTAGACCAACCTCTTTTCTGTTTCAGATGAGCACTGGAGGCGAGGAATGTACATCACATGAGGCCGAGCCTCAGAAAACCTCCAGTGAGATCACTCACAGGAGGTAGAGCGAACAGGCTGCATACCTTTGCTCAGGGGCTTGACTGCTCCAAGGAGCCAGCCACAGGATCACTGGGCACTGACCTCCCTTTCTACCCAGAGAAAAGGTCTGCAGGAACACCCAAGGTCAGGAAGGTACTTGCAGAGAGAGACAGGGTCCTGGCAGGTTTGTGCCTCAGGCCTCTGGAGGCTGCACTTTCAGGTCTCACTGTACTTGTAGGAAGAGCAGTGGCCTGGTCAGGTTTACATTCTAGGAGGAACATGGGGTGACAATGTGAAGGACAGGAGTCAGTCTCTGGAGCAATCCGGAGTGTCCACAGTGTATCCTGATCAGCCTAGGGACACACAGCACGCAGGATCCCCAGCATGCCTCTGCTCCAGCTTCAAAAACTGTGTGCTAACTGGCTGTGAGTCAAACAGAAACTGTTTTCTATGAGCCAAGCACTCATTCTATGTTACTTAAAGGACCATAAGAGCCCCATAATGTAAGTGTCTTTTTTTCTTTTTGATAAGGGAGAAAATAAGTGAAGAGTGGCATTTAACTTGCCCGAGTCCACATGCATGTGCGCGCGCACGCGCACACACACACACACACACACACACACACACACACACACACACCATTTCTGAATGTCAGACTTAGTACCTGGACCCATCCTAGTTGGTCCCTTAGTTTTAAAATATCACTTTGCTGACATGTGAGTTCCTCCCACCATTGTCAGAACACAGTGAAGTGTTCTGACAGAGAACCCTCTGGACCAGCCATCCATGGGGGGAAGCATAGGAGAAGAAGAGAGCCGGGGATGGTGAGGACTCTCAGGGGTGTGGTCCCAGCCCCCTCATGGTGGGCGTTTTGTCTATGGACAACTGTTTAAAATGTCTGTTTTCCATGATGTATGCCATGCCCTCCCCTCACCCAAACCTATTCGAGATGAAAGGGTAAGTTGTTCTTTAGAAAGCAGCCATTCATTTTCTCTGGGAGGTACCCAAGAACCAGACACTGAAGAGAAGCCAAGCTTTGACCTCTGTGTGCACATGGATAGGCTTATCGCTTCTCTGGGACTTATCCACACGCCTCCCTCATACAGGGACCACACAACCAGAAATGATGATGGACCAAGACCCAGGTCAACCGTCCTAGAGGATACCCTGGGGCAGAGGGTTGAGATGGACATTTTAGCAAGTCTGAAATGAATGGCTCATTCTTGGGGAAGTCTCTACTTCCCTTGAGATGCAAAGACCTCAGGTCTGCTCATGAATTGTTCTGATGAATCGTCACAACCAAGAGATTTCTAGGCAGAGAGGCAGCAGGAGCAAAGGCCCTGTGGCAGAAGCCTAGGTTGCATATTAAAGGAAGCACAGTGGTTAGAGAGTTAGGAGGCAGAGATCTATGGATGAGCTCAGAGGCCACAGCAGCAAACTCTCCTCTCCATGCTGGAGCTCTTGAGTACAGTCAGTATTTGATGTCGTTAGCTTAGAACATCAGGCAGATTCTCTACTATTGAGCTGTATACTCTCAGGCCTGATTTATCATGTTTTTATATTAGAATGAATTTCTTGAGATGATATTTCACCCTAAGTGCCTCCACAGTCACCTTCACACTGGTGTGTCAGCCAAACATCTGTGAGAGTTTCCTGTTGAAAGACTACAATTCCCAGCTTCCATTGCAGACTACGAATGTCATTCCACCCCTAAAAGAGACCACATCCCATCTTCATTGTAGGGCACAAGTGAGTGACAAGATGTCCCCTAACTGTGAATAAACATGGTCCAAGGCCTAAGATCAGGCTAAGCCTCTCTTTCTGTGCTCTCTTGCTCTCTCTCTGTTTTTTTGTTTGTTTGGTTGGTTGGTTGGATTTTTTAAATCTAACAACCTGGGTACCATGAGCTCTGCAAATTGGCACAGAACTAACCATTCCAAAGGAAGTCACAGCAGGCTGAGTGCATGAGGGGACAAACCCATAAAGAGTCTGCTTAGTGTTTCCCCGTGAACAACTGAGAGAATTAGTATGATGTCTATGGAAATGTTGGGCCCTGAGAAACAAACTTTGAAGGAACTGACTTCTAAGTTTAAGGTTAAGGGCCTTCAATATATGTCTAAGCAAAGACGGAAGTAGGAATGGGAGGTCAGAGGGGCTTGCCAGCCACAGGCAAAAACTTCAACAGTTAGCAGGGAGGAGATGTTTTAAAGTCACAGGATTAAATGTGATGTTCCTAGAGACTGCTGGTACAGTAGAACAGAAAGGAAACATGGAGACTGGGCCATGCAAGCCACTGGTTTTGGTAGAAGAAAGAGGGGGTGGGGCCAGTGAGAGGTTGTAAGTGTGACTGAATTCCTGGAAGAAAGCATCTTTACAGCAGGTGTGCTGACCAGTCTTATGTCAACTTGACACAAGCTAGAGTCATCAGAGAGGAGGGAGCCTCCATTGAGAAAATGCCTCCACAAGATCCAACTGTAGTGCATTTTCTTAATTAGTGATTGATAGGAGAGGACTCAGGCCATTATGAGTGGTGTCCTCCCTGGGCTGGTGGTTCTGGGTTCTGTAAGAAAGAAGATGGGCTAGCCATGGGAAGCAAGCCAGTAAGCAGCACCCCTCCATGGCCTCTGCATCAGCACCTGCCTCCAGGTTCCTGCCCTGCTTGAGTTCCTTCCTGTCCTGACTTCCTTCCATGATGGACTATGATGGGGAAGAATTAGCCAAATAAACCCTTTCCTCCCCAAGTTGTTTTGGTCATGGTGTTTCATCACAGCAAGAGTAACCCTAACTAAGACACCAGGTGTCCCATTATGTCCGTGTTGCTAATAGAGGAGAGACATCGGTTGAGAACCTGCCACTGACCGTCTCAGCTGCACTGTGAGGATAGACATTTCACCGGGGAAGACTCAGGAGCACGAGTTCAAAGAAAAGGGGAATCCCAGACACATTTCCTTTGCCACCAACATCATCATCAAGCATTTATTCCCCTAATATTTTTTTTTGGTGAGGGCGTAAGTGAAGTTGGCTAAGTGACAAGTGGCAGCTGACCCAGCTGGGGAGCAACAGGGAGAAGAGCCGCTGCCCAACCTTGGGAAGCCCCTGCTGTGCTCTGGACTAGGGGAAACACAGGACCGGCTATTCATGTCAGCGGGTGTTCTACTTTGTTCTGGAGACCAAACATCCAGATCTGCTGGTGGAGTTCCCCAAACTTGTAAATGTCACAATCTAATTCAAAGAAGTCTTCCAGAGCTCAGAGTGCCCAGAACTGCAGGGCAGGGACTGAAGACCAGACCTAGCCAGGGAGCTTCTGGTTTGCCCCTGCACATGGGAAATACATCTTCTCTTGGAAAATCTC
>CABHPH010158762.1:0-27341 GCA_902168325.1 Peromyscus nudipes
TATTAGAAACAATTGGTACATTGTTCAGAAAGTACAGACTCCAGACCATAAGTCAGTGTCTCATAGAAATACTGTTTCTAGCACAGGATGATACTACTTGCATATTAATCATATAATCAAGAAGTATCAAAATGGAGAAATTATTAATTTATAGTCTAGATGGTTCTAGATTTAAGCACAAATCACTCTATTCTTTGATTGGTTTCTGTTCCCCCATTTTCTCTTTTTTTTCTTTTCTTTTTTTTGGTTTTTTGAGACAGGGTTTCTCCGTGTAGCTTTGGTGCCTGTCCTGGAACTCACTCTGTAGCCCAGGCTGGCCTCAAACTCGTAGAGATCCACCTGCCTCTGCCTCCTGAGTGCTGGGATTAAAGGCGTGCGCCATCACCGCCCGGCCATTTTCTCATTTGTACAAGTGCATATTGAATTGTTTCACCCAACTTTTGTGGCAACTTAACAAAATTATAAATGCATACATACATGTGAAAAGAAATCAAGTGCTATTAAGAAAAGGAAATAATATTTTATCTCTGGCATTTCCTAACAATACTAAGTTACACATGATGTCTCTTATTTTCATTAAATTGTCTTCACGTTTCAAATTTTGATCATGATCATCACAAAGAAAATTATCTTTTTCCTTTAGGGCCTATGAAGAACATAATTTCTAAAACATTAATTCAGTTAATTGAATAATTCAATAAATGTTTTTGTATAAAATATCAATTTCCAAAAAGATTATTTCCCTCTCCCTATTTACCATAACATTTATGCAGAAAACTTTGGCAATAGTCATGTACCACATGAGTTCTTGAATGCTGTTCAATTCAGAAGTTCAACTACCTATCCAAACTGAGTCATTTCAAATACACGGTATGTGGTAGAAGTATAAATTCTAAAAGAGAAAGCATTAATGATTGCAATCTGTGAGATCTATTAAAATCAAGAGAAGAAAACAGGAAGCAGAACTGTCTGGGCTGATTTTCAGTCCAACTGTATTGGACTGTTCTGTCATCACTGGTAGGTTAAAGCATACTATGTATGTATGTGTCATTCACAAACACATCAACAATTTGCTAGTAGATGATAAGAGGCTGTGGAGTGCTAGCCTCTAAACATGACACCTAGCTTGTAAAACTCACTGATCATCCTCAGTGTGGTGGTAGAAAGATTGTAAGACCCAGAAGTAGTAAATTTTGTAGCAAATCATTATTTGCTGGACTTTAAAGAGCAGAAGCACACATGAGCTCAAATCAGCTGTGTCTGCATGCAAACGAGTTGTAGAAGATCAAGCCAGTATAAAGGAGGCATGAGCTTATAATGCTACCCCTACCTGAGAAGCTGTAGGAAATCGATGGCTGCTGGGAGTTGGGCAGTTATCTATAGGAATGCATCTCCTAAAAGGCTATCTGTTTTCCATTACATGGTCCTACACTCATGCTCACAGAGACAGCACTGTGTGGAATCAATTCGTTAAAAAATAAATAAAAGGAAGGACAGAGGAGAGGGCATTGTGATGGACAAGGGAAGGAAGAGATAGGGGAGGAACTGAAGGGGAGAAAATGGGGGTTAGGTTAGAATAAAACATACTCAGTGCGAGCATTAAACTTTCAATAAAGAATTTTAAAACTGCGGGGTAATCAAATAATTTTGAATTTAAAATAAAAGAAAAATAAATGGGAGAGCAAGGAAAGAGATATCTTGATAGAAGGAGCCATCATAGGGAGAAATGTGGTGCTAGGGAAATTCCCAGGAACCCACAAGGATGTACCTAGCTAAGACTCCAAGCAATAGTGAAGAGGGTTCCTGAACTGACCTTCCCTGTAATCAGATTGATGTCTATCCTAGTTGTTGTCATAAAAACCTTCATCCAGTAACTGATGGAAGCAGATGCAGAGATCCACAACTAAGCACTGATTGGAGCTCCCAGAGTCCAGTTGAAGAGAGGGAGGAGGGATAATATGAGGAAAGGGGTCAAGATCATGATGGGGAAACCCACAGAGATTAGCTGACCTGAGCTAGTTGGAGCTCACAGACTCTGGACTGACAGCTGGGGAACCTACTTGGGACTGAACTAGGTCTTCTGAATGTGGGTGACAGCTATGTGGCTTGGGCAGTATGTGGGGCCACTGGCAGTGAGACCAGGATTTATCCCTGGTTCATGAACTGGCTTTTTGGACCCAATTCCCTATGGAGGGATACCTTGCTCAGCTTTGATACAGGGAGAGGGGCTGCGTCTTGACTCAACTTGACATACTAGACTTTGTTGACTCCCCATGGAAGCCTTACAGTCTCTGAGGACTGGATAGGAGGTGGGGTGGGAGGAAGGCTGGGGGTGAGCAGGAGGAGGGGAGGGAGGGAGAACTGTGCTTGGGATGTAAAATGGAAAAAGAAAACTTTTCAATAAAACAATTAGCCGGGCAGTGGTGGAGGAGGCCTTTAATCCCAGCACTTGAGAGGCAGAGGCAGGTGGATCTCTGTGAGTTTGAGGCCAGCCTGGGCTACAGAGCAAGTTCCAAGACAGGCTCCAAATCTACACAGGGAAACTCTGTCTTGGAAACCAATAATAATAATAATAATAATAATATAAAAATTTTACAGTATTAATGTACTTGTTAGTTTTGCCAGTTTGACACAAACTAGAGAAATCTGGGAAGAGGAGACCTCAACTGAGAGATTGCTACATCAGATTAACCTGAGGGCATGCTTGTGGACCATTTTCTTGACAGATGATTGATGTGGAGGGGACATTCCAGTGCAGGCAGTCCACTCCTAGGCATGTGGTCCTGGGTTATTTAAAAAAAGCAATCTGAGCAACAGTTAGAGACAAAAATGCCATGGATTTGAAAGAGAGTAAAGGGGAGGAGGGTATGGAGGGAGAAAAGCGGGAAATGATATAATTATAGTGTAATCTCAAAAATTTAAAAAGGAACTGAGAGGAGTAGAGGGAGAGGAAACCAAAATAAAATATATTGAATGAAAAAAAATCTACTTTCAATAAAAGAAAAACAGGATTATTCTAAAGAGAAAATATTAACTTAAGGAAGAAAGAGAGAGAGAGAGAGAGAGAGAGAGAGAGAGAGAGAGAGAGAGAGAGAGAGAGAGCAAGCCAGCCATGAAGAGCAAGTTAGTAGAGATAGTTGGGAGGAAAAGTCTCAAATATTCTCAGCTTCAGCTTTGCCTCCAGGTTCTTAGGGCTCTTGTCTTTCTGCCTTGCTCCCTCTATAATGGACCTCTTCACCCGGAAGTGTAATATGAGATAATCTGTTTCCTCTCCAAGTTGCTTTGGTTCAGGGTTTTATCATGGCAGAAGAAATCTAACTAGGACAGTTACTCTGAAATGTTTAAAGACTGTGGCTACACATTGAATCAGGGTATTTATACAAGAATCACTGTTCCTAACGTAAGAGAGAAAATCATTTTTTCTGAATATTTCCAGTGAACAATAGAAAAATTACATGGTTCAAATAATGAGAACTAAGATTGCAGCATCACTGTTTACTAGCCATAGGAAAAGCACATCTTTATACTTTTCACTTGATTATGTTGAGCACAAAAGAAGATAACCACAGTAAAACATATCCTAAAGGAATGGTTTTCAAAAGTATCAAATATTGCATATGGAAGAAAGAAAACATATTTAAACTTTATTGCACGTTCTTTTACAAGTTTTACTTAAAGTCTCCCTAACCGATGTACTAACTGAAAGGAACCTGGACATGAACCTGTCATTTGGAAGTTTTAGTGTTTAAAATAATCTAACACAAAAAGATCTGACCTTTTTCAAGACTGTTGAACTTACAGTAATACTAGAACTCTTTCAACAATGCATTTGAAATTGGTTCAAGTGGATCAGCAATAGGAAAGGAACTCAAAGCAAATAACTCGACTTTAAATTCATTATAATAGAAGGATTGATTCTTGATGTTATTTTTACAAGGAAGTGATCAAATATTTGTTTCTTTTATGAAATATTTTTAAACGTTTGATGAATTATGTATAATCTTATTTTTAGGCAATGTAATTAGAAGATCTTAATGGTTGCCTCGGTTAAATATAGATTCCATTTGAGATTGAAATAATATGGAAATCAAATCCTTTTATGATTTGAATAAGCAATATTTTGCCTATGGCAATAGTTTGTTCATTTATTTGCCTTCATATTACTTTATTTCCATATTACATAATGTCAGAGTTATTACTGCAATAAAATAAGTTACTGGATTTTATTGAAAATTACCTGAGAACAGAAAAAAATAGTTCTTACCAGATGTTTATAATTTAGATCAAGTTCATTTAAAGGGTGATATTAGGCACATGATAACATTTCTTTTGTGCTAAATCTTCACTAGACTTGGCTAGATCAGAAGTACTCAGTAAAATATTAGATTAAATTTAAACTTTTGAGCTACATTTCATTCATTCATAAATACTGCATGAGGCTGACAGATGTTGGAAGAATGGCAACATGAAATCCAGCTGTTTAAAACCAAGTACGAAAAGAGGCTATGACACTGAAAAAAAGCAAGGAAGTGTCCATGGGAGGATTTGAGGAGAAAGGGGATGGGGAGAAATGGCATAATATTATAATCTCAAAACTAAAAGACTTAATTGTAGATAAATTTCTGAACAGTCTTATTAAATAAAAAACACAGAGCCAAACATAGGGATGAAAGCCTTAGAGAGATCAGGGAAATAGGGAAAGCCACCAGCCAACCTTACCTCACCAACTCTGCAGCTTCCAAAAGCGAGTTACTTCCTGTCTACCCATGTCTATATGCCTTGCTGTTCTGCCATTGGATTTGCTCTCTCCACCCAGCTACATCACTTCCTCTTTCTATACAGACCTCCAGACCTCCATGGTTAACTCACTTTGGAATTTAAGGCATGTGCCATCACATTTGGTTCTGTTTCCAGTGTGGCCTTGAACTCACAGAGATCCAGACAGATCCCTGCCTGCTAAGTGATAGGATTAAGGGTGTGTGCCACCATTGCCTGACTTCTTTGTTTACTTAAAATGGCTTGCTTTTGCCTCTGATCTCCAGGCAAGCTTTATTTATTAAAGCACAAATAAAATATCACCACATTTCAGCACAAACAAAATATCACCACACTTAATAATAGAAAATAACTTGGGCCTGCTAACAAAGCTGCACATTTTGGTAAAACAGTAGAATGCTATTGATGGGGAAACCAACGGTTTTGTGATTTAATATGAGCCTGTTTCACAAAAGAGAGTTCATGCTTGGTGCTGTAACCTGGTCTAAAGCCTAGGACTGAGAAGTTCACAGGCCTTATTGGGAGCCTATTGTGGGTGTTTGGCCACATGATTATGCTGTCAAAATGCAATTTAAACATTTATATTTATATGCATACATTTGTGCTACTTTCAACTTTTGTCAGAAAACAATGATTTTTCTTTTTAATAGGTTAAAGCAGAGAATCATATTTGATCAAAGTGCCAAGTGTAAACAAACTTGAGGGCTCAACCTTGCATGGAAAATATATATCAACCTCTAATAAGTCAGGAGCACAGGGCATGTGGGAGACTCACATCCAGTTTGAGAAGTTACTGACTTCTAGGCAGGAGAGACTTTTAAATGAGTATGAAGATTGGAAGAGTGCAGCTGATGTATTTTGCAATTAATTCACTTTGACATACGGACTAGATTGACCTCAAGTTACTTGAAGATCAGGAGAACCAAGAGAGTGCTGTATCCTTCTATCCCATTTCTGTTTTACTCTTGAAAACAATGCCAGGAAAAAAAATGTTTGAATCCCTAGTACATATTTTTGTAATAGTTGCTTTGATTAAGAATATGCCAGGTGTGGTAGTGTATGCATATAATTCCAGAAATTAACATGCCAAATCAGGAGGATTGACATGATTTCAGCATTGGCTGCATACTAAGTTCCGGATGAGCTAAGACTATATAGTTATACTTTGTCTAAGAGGATTATGTAAAATCAAACACTCTTAGGATAATTAGATCTTTCAAATAGCTAAACTTTTAATGAGCAATCGGAACAATCATTTAACCTCCTCATATAATTCTTTGTTTTTCAATTTAACAACAAAATCATGTCTGTTTTTATCATTTCTTCATGCATTCCTTTATTTATATGGGGTCATATATTAGATAAATAGAGATCATATTGGTATGTCATCTTCATCATCATCTACTTCATGTTCTTTTAATTCTAAGATCCAGGTCTCACCTTAAAATGGTGGAGGCAAAGTTTTGTCTCTATTTATATACAGGGTGTATATAAATGATGGTACCAAGAGGTAGAAATGTGTTTCATGAAAGGGGAAGATAGCATTCATCTCTTAGATATTATAATATGCAAACACAGATATTACCTCAACAGAAGGGAAGATGCAAATGTGAAGGAATTAACAGCATTGTGAAGGGCTGATGACACATGTCAAAGAAAACACTGCTTCGCCACTGGAAATGGCGACGTGAAGTTGAAGAATGCTCTCAACTTTGGTCACAGAAGATTCTATTTTGTGCTAGGCAGTAGTTAATGATGATCAACGTGCCAAGTACAAGTAGCTGGGAGTGATGAGCTGTGGTTGACACATCACCTTCTATCCAAGACTCAGGGATCATCATGGAAGAGGGAATAGAAAGAATTTAAATGCCTATGGATAGGAAAGCAAGCTATGCGATGCTTTCTTCAGGACACAACAGTTGCACTAATCTTAAAAGGTCTTGATATAAAAATGAACCTGAAGCCGGGTACTGGGGTCAACGCTGGAAGATCAGAGAAGCAGAACAAGCCACAGCTTCCTCACCTCTCAATTCCTCAACTGAACCTGTTTTTTTCAGACTGGAAGCCTCTGTGTCCTTATCCAAATGGATCTCAGCTGAACTGTTGTTCAAAATCCTGAAAGCTTAATCAGCCCTAGTTCCTGGTCCTCACGCCTTATATACCTTTCTGCTTCCTGCCATCACTTCCTGGGATTAAAGATGTGAGTTACCATGCCTGGCTGTTTCCAGTGTGGCCTTGAACTCACAGAGATCTGGATGGATCTCTGCCTTCAGAATGCTAGGATTAAAGGCGTGAGTGCCACCATTTTCTGGCCTCTGTATGTGGTGGCTGTTCTGTTCTCTGACCCCCAGGTAAGTTTATTGGGGTGCACAATATATCAACCACACACAACATGGCTCTTTCATCTATCAACTCGTAACAGCTGAGGCTACCTGCACAAGATCCTCAAAAGATCAACCTATTCAAAATTCCAGTATGGAAGGGGAAGGGACCCATAAGGCCCTACCCTTGGCAGAGAAGCTATGGACAGTTGGTGGCTGTTAAGGGAAGGTCTCTCTCCTTTGGTAATGTATCCAGTGGAAGGTGACACTTTTTCCATTGGATAATCTCATATCCATATGCACATAGGCAGCAGTAACTGGAACCCGGTGTTAATAACAAAATGTACAAAAAAAATACAGGTCATAAGTTTGGAAGGAGATATGGTGGAGAGGACTAGGGAAGTCGGAAGGAAGTAGTAGTGGATGTATATGACAAAAAATTCTATATAAATGTATATAATTTTGAAAAAATGTAAATACTGTTTAAGTATCAGATAATTTTCATTGTATTGCAACTCAAAGATTCCCACTAACCCTATCATATTAATTCTTTAAGAATTGAAATCTAGCCGGGCATTGGTGGTGCACGCCTTTAATCCCAGCACTCGGGAGGCAGAGGCAGGTGGATCTCTGTGAGTTCGAGGCCAGCCTGGGCTACCAAGTGAGCTCCAGGAAAGGCGCAAAGCTACACAGAAAAACCCTGTCTCAAAAAAAAAAAACCCAAAAAAAAGAAAGAAGAATTGAAATCTAGAAAAATTTTAGTAGTCTTGAATATTATATATATTATTATATTTTTACTTTTTGAGATTATAATATAGTTTACATAATTTCTTCCCTTCCCTTTCATCCCTTTAACCTCTCTCATGTACCTTATGTTATTCTCTATAAAATCAATGGCGTCTTTTTAAAAATTGCTGTTACATGTATGTATATGTATGTTTATATTTCTCTATATATCTATATATCTGTATCTACATAACATATTCCTAAATATATAAATTCAACTTGATGTGCTCTTTCTGGGGATTGGTTCACTTCTCTATTTCTCAATATTCTTTAGTTGCCTGTAGATCTTTGCCTAGGGCTGAGGCCTCTTGAGCTTCCTCCCTTCTATGTTAGCATGTCTGTTGGTGTCTTCCTTGCTCATGTTTTGTTAAGGAGACCAGATTGGTGAACCTTCATGGCTGTAGCTTCTCTGAAGTTTCTAGGCATCACAGAAAACTTCCTCTTCCTTTGATTATTACAGGTCTTTCTGCCATTCTTCCACAGCTAGGCTTAAGTGTCCAACTTGCATTGTGGGTATATCAGTTGGAACTGGGCTCTACAATTTTGCCTTCCGATTGGTTTTGGCTTTCTGTAATGGTCTCTATACGCTGCAAAGAGAAGATTCCTTGATGAGTGAGAATTACATTTATCTATGGGTATGGGGATCAATGTTTAGAATCGAGTTAGGGATTTTGCTTATTTAGTAAAGTGGAAATTATAGGTTCTCCTCCCTGATCCATGATTTAACTTGTCCTGGGTTGTTGGCTGCATTTTGAGTACCAGGTATTGTTTATCTTGTGCAGAATGGTCTTAAATACAATTAGGAAGATGTTTGTTATACCCAACTTAGGTGTACCAATTATTGCACCTATTTGATTATCACATGCTGGCCTTAGCTGTGGTTCATAGACATCATAGCTCTGTAATACTACTGATTGCTTCCCTACTTTGGAAACTTTGTATCTTCTGATACTGTAAAAGCTAGCCCCAGGGTGGAGGCTTTCAGTTCAAATCCATCTGAGGTACTTTGGGTGCTGTGCTCTAAAAGCACATTATCTGTAATAGTTAAGACTTGTTTCTTACATTATTAGCGAGGCAACCAAGGACAATAGCATTAGCCTATACTATTTTGGGTGCCACTTGGGCAATCTGGTCAGTAATTTAAAGACACAAATGTCACATACTCTTACTCATAATTGAATTCTAGCATTTGAGTTTTTAGATTTGTGTATTTAATTTAGAATACTTAATAAAATCCAGGAAACTAGAAAAGGATTGTTACTGTGGAGGAGGAAGAAAGATCTTGATGGAGGGGAAATGGTAGAACAAAGATGATATGAAGGCGAAAATGTGAATAATAACAAAGAGGTTTAATTGGGGAGAGGAATGGATGGGTATGGCAGAGAGGTTTGGGGGAGGGATAACTAATACCAAGAATTTATTTGAAAATGCTATATGGAATCCCACGTTTTTATGAGCTTCCTAAGTACACATGCATGCATGCACGCACTCCTTTCAAGACTTAAAGACTACCGGCCGGGCGTTGGTGGCGCATGCCTTTAATCCCAGCACTTGGGAAGCAGAGCCAGGCGGATCTCTGTGAGTTCGAGGCCAGCCTGGTCTCCAAAGCGAGTTCCAGGAAAGGCACAAGGCTACACAGAGAAACCCTGTCTCAAAAAACAAAAACAAAAACAAACAAACAAAAAAAAGACTTAAAGACTACCATCAAGGAAGAGGTAAAAAGATTTTAAGAGCCAAAGGTGGTTGAAGACCAGAGCACAACAGTGTATTCTAGACATAAGAGGACTTTTGCAATAATTAACTCACAGCTCTAGCTGCTTGAACAAGACTTACCCCAAATCAAGACAGTCAATATTCTAGCATGGAATATGAAGGGATTTCTTTTCATGGTAAATTGCTTCAGTTGCTTCAGAGGAGGGAAAATCACTTTTTCTTCAGGATGTGGCTCCTTGTAGGTCAATCATGCTCCAGTGGAGGGCCCCAAATCAAGAAGAACATGAACAGCACAAATTGCAATTGATGGTTTATTATATAAAAAATAAAGATTATATGAATCTGGGGGAGGGATAGAGAGGTAGGGGTTTGTTTAAGGTAAGTAAGGAGAGAAATTACAGTGACTATATTAAAATTCATTGCATGAAATTCTCAAATAATAAAATATAAAAATAATGTGTCGCAAATTAATAAAATTAAAATGAGTTAATGACGAATATCCAACCTGCCACAGCTTTGAATGAGTGCTCAACAATACTGGAATATTTACATTTTTATTTCTATGTTTATTATTAGTTTATCATAGAAACCAAAATAAACTTAACTGAAATCTCATCATATTACTGAAGAATTTTTTATATCCTGAGACTCAAAAATATCAAGATGATCTATTTTCTGGATTAACGATGGTAACAGCTAAACTTGCGGACAAAAGCATGCTAAAGTTAGGAAGACATGAGAGAAGCCACAGAGATCTTAGCAAGTGTTGTGGCCTTTGCATCATCCATTTAAAAGGAGGAAGGACCTTTTATTCTGAAATGGCCTACAAATCAACACAAGGGCGTGGTGGAAACAGTCACCTGGCAACTACCTAAGCAACTAGACTGGCAGTAAAAGCTCAGTTTCAGTCAAAAACCACAGAATCAGCCAGTAGTAGACACATTAAATATGCTACCAGTGATGCAAGAGAAGAAAAGATAGGCAAGAACCTGACCCAAACTGGCAGTGGCTCTGGAGATCTACTAAAGAGTTACATCCACAATACACCTGTTCACACCTTATCACACATGATAAGAGGATATTAACCAAAGAACAAAGAAAGTCACAGACAGTGAAAGCCACTGCTCTGCTTCTCTATAATTTAGTCATTTCTCCAGCTCTGCCTGCTGCCATTACCATCCCGAGGTGGAAAGTTTGGTCCCACACTCTCACTGGAAGTACATGAATGGAGAACCAGAGGAGTAACTATCTCTCCCGACTTGAAAAAAAAATCCTATCGTATGCCTTTTTGAAGGTGAATATCCCTTTTGGGCTCTTAGAGTATTTTCTTCCTTAGTTTCTACTCTTAAATTCATTTTCCTACATCACAGATTATGTCTTCATCCTCTACACAATTTCCACTGTTCTCCGGATTTGGAAGCATTGCCAAAAATGGAAATGAGGAAGGCAGCTGTGTGATGTTTTCTTGAGTTAATTTGGGTTTGTGGTACAGGGTAGGGTAAAGTAAGGAGCAAAAGATAAAAGGTTGTTACCTCAGCAAATACACTCAAACCACAAAGCAAAAAGCTGCATAGCTATAATTAAGATTCACTTGAGTTTATTGTTTTTTATATGTTGCAGTTTTTATTTACAAAAAGGCTTTTGGAGCATTTTTATGCATACTGCTCTTGTTGGATAATGTGACATTTCAGTCTCTACTCTTGTGATAAAAAGGGTTTGGGGTTTTATTAAATATTTTTAATTTCTGAACTACATCTTGGTGATACATGTGTGTGCACACTTTATAGTCTCTCATTTCATGTTGTATAATTTCACTGTGTATGAATGAGTAGCCTTTTATTTTCACATTTTTGGAGACAGAATCTCACTAGGTAGCTCTGACTGTCCTGGGACTTTTTATGTAGTCAGATTAGACTTGAATTCATAGACATCCACCAGCCTCTGAGTCCAGGGTGCTAGAATTAAAGGTGTGTGCCCCATGTCCAGCTGAATTTCCACAACATCTAAAGTATTATGTTTCTGGATAACATTGACTTCATAAATTTGCCAATAGCCTTTGAAGAAAAATATATAAATGTAACCTGACCCTTCTCTATAGCACCTAATATTTTAAAAAATCTAACGAAGTATATCATGTTAATTTAGATGTGTATCAATACTAAGAACCATAGATGAGAAAATGAAAATATTTCAATCTCAGGCATACAATTAGATTGCTTTGAATTATAGGTGCCTTTAGGCATCTACAGGGTTAGAAGTTATTTTGTCTCAGTAACGCAGCTTGCAAATTATGCCTTGATTTAATTATTGAAGATTAACTCTCATTGTGTGTGCCTAGTGTGTTGAACTATGTCCAGAATCAGTTACATAGATCCTGAGAGTTGTTAGGAAAACCAAATAATAATTTTCAGCCTAATCTCAGTTAGCAACTATACACCTCAAAGATCTCAGTATGTTTCTTTTTAAACCAGCAGCTACTACTTGATCCTTATAACTAAAACTTGTAGCTAATTATACTTTCTTCACAGAAGCAACTTATTTCTATGATTGATATTCTAGTGGCAATTATCATCTCAACCATTATTTAACAAATTTGTTAAAACAACTATTCATAAAAAATGTTAAAATGTATGTATTTATCAAAGGGTATGTATTTTACTCTTTCTTGAAAAGCTAGTTTCACTATAAAAGGCTTTTTAATGCTAACAGGAAAATAATTTTCTCTCTACAATCTCTAGTCTCCCAATACAAGGCACGTGTTCCACTATGCCCAGCTGTATTTTTACAGTGTTAACAATAAGTGAAACTTACTTTATCCTTTGATATATTTCATAAAGTAATGTTTCCAGTTATAGGTAAATTTCCAGGATTCTCTATAGTATAGAAGACTGGAAACATATCAAATAGGTTGTAGGGAACATGGTTAGTAAAATGTGTGTTAAGGTAGGGATGGGGCTTATTGGAAGAGATCTTGCCTAATAGACACAAAAACCTGAACTCAACCCCCAACACTGAAAAACAAACACATGGTATGTTTAACATCATTTGCTGGTTATTTGGTAGCCAGTAAACAAGAAGAAAGAAAAATGGTTTTGTTACAAAAGATTTTTTACTCATGAGCCAAAGTAACACACATTAGTATCTATACTGTATGTATACTCTGAACAATACATGTAAATTCATGTAAATTATTGGGACTTACAACCTTTGGATACAACAGGATGCAGGGGATAGGGAGGGAAAGGTAAAATATGGGAGTAGGATTTTATTTGGGAAGGGGAAAAGATTTCAAGACAAAAAGCAAGGAAAGAGGAATATACAACACCAAGAATGTTAGAAAAAGCCTTAAGAAATCATGTTATTTTATAATTACAAAATTATATATAATATATTATAACATATTTATAAATATTCATATATATATAGTCTTTAATGAAGTTGTGCAACTTGGGGTGACAATGCTCCCCAAAGAGTCCGGATTAACAAAACCCCAAGCACCAGGCATGAGAAACCTCCTTTCGAGTTGCTCGTCAGAGGACTGAGTCTAAGAGAATCTCCAAACAGTACAGTCTATTAGTGTTGCCCCCTTTCCTCCCTGATCTTGAAGGTAATTCCCTATTGCTGAAAACAACACACAATTCAGACCCATGACTGGGAAGATTCAAGTTGGAATGGGCCTAAAAAACAACCCCCTGAGCTCTAGCTATCATAGTATCCAAAAGCACTATGCAAGCTGCCAAAGGAGGGAAGCAATCAGTAGTTCTATCAAGCTGTGATGCCTATTAACCACAACAATGACCATTATGGCACAATAACCCTAAGGGTGCAATGATTTCACTCATATCTTCGTGGTAAACAACAGCTGTCTAATTGGACTTAAGGTCCTCTCAACAGGAGAGTAATTATTCCTGGTATTAGAAACCCAGCCAACTACCTGGGGCTAGTGAGGTCATGGATAGAGGAGAACTCCCTACAACCACTTTACTAGACCATCATACTTCCTAACTGCATTGAAACACTTATGTTTATATCTACATATACGTGTAGCTGTTGCACCTCACCAAAGACTTCCCTTTGCATCAGAAAGAGACCATTACAGAAAAACACAACTGATCAAAATACAGTGATCAATTGATTGTGCAATGCCCAAGGAGGACACCAGGAGAACATGAAAGACTTAATAAACTAAGCAGGACTCATATGGGCTCACAGAGATGGAAGAAGCAAGAATGGGGCCTGCAAAGGTCCGCATGAGTTCCGTGTATATTTTATAGCTATTAGCTTTGTGTGTGTGTGTGTGTGTGTGTGTGTGTGTGTGTGTGTGTGTGTGTGATTCCTAACAGTAGGAGCAGGTGTGTCTCTGACTATTTGTCTGCTCTTGGGACTCTTGCTCCTAATGGGGTTGTATTGTCCATCCTTGATCTGAGGGCTTTTTTGTCTTGTCTTGTTTGGCCATGTTTGGTTGTTGTCTCTTGGAGGCCTGAGATAGGGGAAACTGTGGTCAGGAGGTATTGTATAAAATAAGAATCAATTTTCAATTACAAACAAATAAACAAACACTCCTCCTGAAGCTAAAGCTCAGGGAACACAGTAGAAGGAAAAAAAATGCAAAGGCTAGAAAAGCCAGAAGACAAGAAGTCTCCTGTGGGCTTGTGTCTCCTAGAATTGATAAGGGAGCTTCACCCATGGTATCTAAACAACAAACAAGACCTGAACAAAGTTTCCACAAATAAAATTACTACCTTGGAAGAGAGATACCACATGGGGCACAGTACCTATGCAAATAATTACAGATAGTAAAGGATATTGCTAAGAGAGGAAGAAATAGTCCTTCTGGGATGATTCTCTTATCCAGTGCCAAGTGGTCAGCCCTGCAATCATAGGCATACAAACAACACTAAATGGACTCTGAAGGTTATCTTTATAGAATTCATGTGTATAAATGTATGGGACATGCATATGTGTGTGTGTGTGTGTGTTTGTGTGTGTGTGTGTAAAACTTTAATAACCCCCCAAAAAGAAGCCCAAGCTATCAATGTGAGAGAAAGTGAATGGGGTGAACATGGGAGGAGCTGAAAAGATGGAACATCAGATAGATTGGAGGGAGGAAAGTTTTACACACACACACAAACAAAAAAAAACAAACACAAAAAAAAGCAAAAAACAGAAATACTGATGTTTTCTATTCTGTTTTTAAATTTTTATTCTAAGAAAAATATTATTAAATAATATTTTAATTAGAATAAAAATTTAAAAACAGAATAGAAAACATCAGTAATTCTTGATATTTTAGGGCAAACTATCTTGATTATCCAAAGGGGTCAAGGGAAAAACATTAGTTTTTGAGACTTGGATTTCAAATTCAGATTTTAAAAAAGTATTAGCTATGAAACTTGCTTTTTCATATGTAAGACCAAGCAAGCCTTCTCTTTTGTTTTTCCTGAAATAGGAAAAGGAGGGTTTAAGATTTATAGTACAAAGCTTGGATTATTAGTTAGACACAGAAGCCGTGGACCCAGCACAAAGGCCCTAGAATTTGAGCAATCCTGAGCTTTTAAAATAAAGGCCAGGTTGTATTTCTAAAGAATGAAAAGATTAAACAGCAACAGAGACAAGCAAAAAAACATTAGTCTTTGTAGGACAGAGTGTATTCCTACAGCAAGGAGAGCTCAAGCCAGGAGAACATCTACTAAAATCCTGCAATGTACTGTGCACTTAGCTAGGGGGCCTCACTGACAGCTCCCAATGGACATGTGATCTTTTAACTAGACTCTAACTTTAGGTTTTAATGTATAATTGCTTTTACAAGCTAGAGGTTTTAATTTTTGTTCTTTCCAAAGAGTATACCTTTAATCATCTATTAATTCTGTTTTATTGAACTGAATTAAACTGAGGCTTATCTGTCTATGTTGGGAACCATTCTTATATGAATAATGAATAAAAATGGCTCATTGCAAATGTATAATACTGCCTGTTTGGATAATTAGTAAAGTATGCTCTTCATGGGTCAGGAAATATAGGTAACATTGACTGAAAGCACTGAATAACAATTTTATAATGATACACTTTTGCAAATGCTGCTACGTTTGTCATTTGTTCAACAGGAACATTTTAATATGTTATTTCTAGCTACCCTTAATTATTGAAAACAAATCTTCTAAATCACAGTCTTCACACAATTTGCGACTGTATAGTCCATTAGGTGATGTGAATTATATGTAAAACACACTCAGTAATTATACCCTGAGGCAAAGAAAAAGTTTGTGTAATTATTAAGAAAGTGCAAAAGCTACAATAAACTTTAAAATGTCCTTCTAAACCCCTGTTTAAATTGCAAAACTAGATGCATCTAAAAAGAAAACCGGCCACTACCCCTTAACGTAAGGAAATAAAAGAATTAATATGATGCCAGCTCTAGACGACTCCAAGAATCCAACAACCTTTGCAAGAGAAAGCACTTAGAGTGACTGGGAGGTGAATGTGAACTCAGTGTATGTCCCCGTGACTGCAGAGGAGACAAACTTTCAGTCAGGGATGCTAAAATCTCCACCAAATTTTCCTGACTCATTCTGCAACTTATAAATATTCAGAGCTATAAATTATAGAAAAGGTTATGGGTAAAATGTGAAGTTGGAGTATAATCTAAGGAAATTGGTTATCCTTTCATGGGAATAAATATCTAAGGTGAAATGATGAGTAGTTTACATTGCATGAATGCTGTCAAGTGCTGTTACCCAAAGTGCTGAGAAAGGAAATCTCGGAACTAAGAAATCCCAGGCTTATCTTGATTTGCCACCAAATAAACCACGAAGATAACAATACACGAAGATAACAAGAACATGACTAGTATTTTAATATCAACCCATTAAACTAAAATAATTAACTATAAAATGTCAGTTCAGTCACTGGCTTAAGTGTATACAAACCACCCAAACTCATTTGAAAAATGTTCAGTGAATTATGTCACGGACAGTAAATGCAAACCTTCAAGATTCAGTTGTGTCCTATGGAAGAACTTTCTTAACAGTTTCAGTGAGAGCAAGCATTTTGTTAAGAAACTGGTCAGATAAACTTGTTTATCTCCGTTGGAGAGAAAGACTCAACATGTGGGTCAAGAATCAAACAGGTAATGAGTATAATCTGGAAAAAGAAATTTCATTTCAGTCAGCGAAATTTTAATAGTCCTGCATATGCATGTGTGAAGTTTGTGTGTGCGCATGTGTGTTTGTGTGTATTTGTGTATTAGTGCCTTATTTAAAATGCTATGGCACTTTTTTTCTTCTTTTCCTTCATTCTTAATGCTTCACTTCTCCATTGGAATCATCATTTTAGTTTCACATTATACCCAGTAGCATGAATGTTAAAGGAATTCTGTTGTGTAATTTAACAAATGATACATTTAACAAACAAAACATGGAATTCATGGACTTAGTGCGGTATCAGGCATATGGGTAATTTACTTCAAACCACTTTATATGGTTCAGGAAAATTATCTAAAATATCCCTACCCAGATGTCAGGCAACCTTTGTAAATAGCCTCCGGGAAGAGGAACTCATTACTATATAAGGCAACCAATTGCATTTCTGGGCCCCTTTAACTTAGTCCAGATATAACAAGAGTCTTCTCAAAATACAGGAGTGATCACTAAGTGATATTGATAAACTCCACATAAAGTGACTCTAAAATTTTACTGTAAAATTACTGCAGAAAGCTGCATAATGTTTCCCTTTGCCTGTGAGCACAACCTCAGGGTGCTTTCAAGGGATTTAATAATCCAGGTGGGTGGAAGCAGCACAGCTGCCTATGGGCTAACTTCCTCCTGTCTCCAAGCAACTTCACATAGCATTTGATTTGATTCTGTCTTCCACAGTCCTTGAGTATAACCTATTGCAGAGCCATGCTCTGTAGTACCAAGGGAGGGATAATCCAGATACATATGTAAAGAGAGCACCTCCACATGAAATACATTCTAAGCAAGAAGTGAGGATGATTAATGGAAAATTGTGATAAAAGAAGCTCAGGTTAATTTTCCCTCTTTGCATTTAATTTTATTCACTAAACTCTTTAAGAATGCCAAGAAAGCGAAAGAAATTAGTAGCTGGTTTTAAGCTTGGCATTCCTTTTAAAAGAAAGTTGAGAAATATTACATTTGTTTCTATTATTTATAACTATAAACTACATTAGGATCCTTGAAAAATCTGGTCGTGTGACTATGTAAAGCCTTTTTAAAATTTAAAGAACTATTTTATTGTTCCATGTTCTGATCTTTTTTTTTTAATCCATATGTTTTCTATGTCTCTTTTTTCTTTTTATTAAAAATAAAGTCTCCTATTACCAACCACAGTTTCCCCTCCCTGCACACCTCCCAGCTCCACTCCCTGTCTGTTTCAGCTTCAGAAAATATCAGGCCTCCAAGAGACAACAACCAAACACAACCAAACAAGATACAATAAGGCAGGGAGGAAGCTTTGACTTTTTATTTATTTTTTTTTTTTAATCAAGGCTGGACTAGGCAACTTAATAGGAGGAACATAGTCCCAAGAGAAGACAAAAGAGTCAGAGTTACACCCATTTCCACTGTGAGGAATCTCACAAAAAAAACAGCAAGCTAACAGCAGTGACATATATGCAGAGGACCTGGTGCTTGCCACTTCAGTCTCTGTGAGCCCACAGGAGCTGTGCTGTTGGTGAAAAATAAGACCGTATCTACTTGAAAATGCTGAGCTTTATGATGTAGCTTGCAGAAATATATTTTGGCAAAAGGCCATGACTTCTTGATTCTGAGCTTCACGTTCCTAGCCATAAATGGACTTGAAGTACAGAGTACAAGAAATAAATGCATAGTGGGTAATTCAAGGGAAATGTCACGTGATAGTAATGAGGGTAGCTGAGGCTTCAAGACTGAGTAGTGCTTAGCTTTGAGAAATAAGAGGATGGCAGGCAAGGAGGACATAGAGATGGAAATGGTGAATGACCAAAAAGGTCTTAAGTCTTTCTACTGTATGGAAATAACATATGTCTGCAGGCATTTAGGACACAAAATGTGTAATGGTTTGTCAGTGTATGTGTGTGGACAACTTTAAAATAAGAAAGTTATATTCACAGTCAAGAGCTTATTCTATAATTATAAACTTTTGTGAGAAAAATATTTCTGTTTTAAAATAAATACCTTTAAGTCCACAAATATTTCATAGTAAAACCACAATATCCTATTAAAATAATAGAAGCCGAGTGCTAGGGAGGTTCCCAGGAATCCACAAGGATGACTCCACCATAGATGACTGGCAATAGTCAAGAGGGTGCCTGAGTTGGCCTACTCTGGTGATCCAATGGCTGAAAATCCTAACTGTCATCATAAAGCCCTCATCCAGTGACTAAAGGAAGCAGATGCAGAAATCCACAGCCGGGTCCCAGGAGGAGCTCCACAAGTCCAATCAATGAGAGAAAAGAGGGATTATATGAGCAAGGGATATCAGGCCATGATTGGAAAAAGTACAGAGAGAATTAGTCAAATAATTGGAAACACATGAACTGTAGACCAATAGCTGAGGAGGCCCCATGGTACTGGACTAGACCCTCTGGAGAAGTGAGACAGCTGTTTAGCTTGAACTGTATAGGGGTCCCCAGGTAGTGGGATTGGGACCTGTCCCTAGTGCATGAGCCGGCTTATTGGAACCTAGTGCCTATAGTGAGACACTTTGCACAGCCTTAGTGCAGGGAAGAGGGGCTTGGACCTGCCTCAACTGAATGTACCAGGCTCTTCTGACTCCCCATGGGAGATCTTGCCTTGGAGGAGGCAGGAAAGAGGGTGGGTTGTGGGGGGCGGAAGGCTGGGGGGGGGGAGGAGGGAGGATAAGGGAATCTGTGGTTGGTATGTAAAATGAATAGAAAATTTCTTAATAAAAAAAGAAAATCATGTACTAATCTCATGATTTTCCCTATGTCCAACAAACATTTACAAAATCACTATTGTGAGTGAAACATTACTAAAGATACTCAAATGTACCATTGTAATGGTCATATTTTATAAAATAAATGACAAATAATGAACAGAATTTCAAAGTAAGTGTTACAGTATGTCCTATTGTGTTATATAGGTATTTAAGGTGATTAAATAAGTGTTACAGTATGTCATACTGTGCTATATAGGTATGTTAAGAATATTAAATAAGTCTTACAGTATGTCCTATTGTGTTATATTGGGACTTTATGGAATTAAATATAGCAGGATCAGTTTGAGAGATGACTTGACTAGTTAGAAGAAGGCTGAATATAAGCCTTAGCATTAGAGGGCAGGATTGAACTTAGGATCAAAGGACCTCTTAAAGAATTCTGAAGGAAGAACACAGGCTCAACAGTGAGGCTGTAAAGCAAGAACACTTCTGTATTCCAAGAAGCACAAAGGACCAGGGTGGTAAGAATAGAATAAATCCTGGAGAAGATCAGAGAGCAGCCTTGTATAGATGGACACTCATCAGTAAGACTATGTTTGATTCTGGAAAAAGAAGGATTCTCGTGAAATGGTAGACAGGCAGAAAACTGAATATGCTTTAGGGAGGTCCATTAAGAGGAAAATAAAATATTTCAGGCAAGAGAGAATGAGTATACATTCAAGGTAAGAGCCACAAAGGGGCATGAGACATAGACAGCTTATCCTGTCATAATTTTAAGATAGAGCACAAAATATGACTATTTGCTGTGAGAGTACAGCAAAACAAAATAGTCAATGATGAAGCTAAGATTTGGCCAAGGCAAATAGAGAAACTCATTAAGAGTACATTAAGCTGGAGAAAAAAATGAACAGAATGTCTTGTGTATAATAAAATCCAGAGTTATGTTTTTTATGTTCAGGTAGATATAATAATCTGGATTTTAGCAGCGAATTTTTGTCTGTAGATTTTTTTTGAGATAGAACTGTGGTATAGAGCTTGTTAGGAGACATATCACTGGATAAGATTTCAGAACTTTGTACAAACACTGAAGAAAAGAGACACCAAGATTCAGCTCCAGAAATCCCCACAGGGAAGACGCTCAGCAGGAGAAGAACTAGCAAAGGCCTGAGATGAATTAATTGGTGGACTTGGAGGTACAGGTTGTCCTAACAGCCAAAAATAAAATGTGTCAGGAAAAAGCAGTAAGCAGTCATCAAGCACGGCTGATAGTCAAATAAGGTTGTCTATTGAGAGCAGACCACTGCATCTAGAACCATCAAGGACCACTGTGCAGCAGGGGTGAGTTCTTGAGGCAAGCCCATGATCTCATTTTTTTCTTCTTTGTACTCTATCTAGTACAGAGTCAGGAAGTGCGAGCTCTGAGTTCAGACGCGGTGTTCATCCATCATGAGAATTAAATCTCCAGTTGGAGAGCTAAAGGAATCCAGAGGAGTTCATTATTTAAAACAGGAACAATTAAAAGTATGATTTAAAAAAACAGGTGTTGCATAAATATATGGCCTATGTTTTTTTTATTTCTTCAAATTTTTAAGATAAAATATTTGATTACTCAAAATAGTTCATAAGCAGGTAAAATCATAGGAAAATAGTTTAGGTGACATGGATAGGTAACACATTAAAAAGGAAACAATGCTGTCATACCATAATATTTTTTTAAAATGTACATTAGGGTGCAAGGGGCTATTAGTAATTTAAATATAACTCAATAGTATTATTAATAGCTTAAACTTGTTTTAAAATTCTAAATAACATTTGACAACTATTTTAAAAGATGTAATTTTTATATTAATTTCCAGACTTAACTGAAATATAAGCAGGAAATGTCCCAAATTTTCTTCTTCTTCATTTTCTACTTAAGACTTTACAAATCCGTTTAATATCTTTAACATCATAGATGAAAGAATGAATGAGAACTAAATGGGTGATGACTTCCCTGACATCTTTGAGGTCAGAATTCCCTCTGGAAACAACCTGAAACAAGTATCCAAGTATCCCACCTATGAGTCTTATCAGAACCCTGTCCAATTCCCTTGACCTGATTGTCTACAAAACTGAATGAAGACATGAATGCAGTATAGTAATAGTTATTCAATACAAAAAACATTATGCCAAAAATGAGATGCCAATTAAGCAGCTCAAAGTAACATTCATAGCATATTAGTTTTCACCAAAACATTATTAATAAAAGTAAAGCAATAAATGGTAATTGAGTGTTTCTGTAATTAAAGGAACAATTGTGTTTTATAAGGCAAAACATCCAGTAAGCGTCAAGCACCCTATCCATCCCATACAAAACAAAGATGCAGACCTCTCTGAAGTAATGAAGAAAGTAGGCATGATTTATATTTACATAGGAGGAAAAAAAATCAGACCCTGAGTCATTAGACAGAGACCAAAGGTTTTTCCTAAATTCAATTCTGTCTTCTTTTCAACAGAATCTCAACTAGAGCTATATGTTTCAAGTCTCTGTAGCTTCTTGTATCTGATGGGTTATCAACAGTATGGATAAATTACATTTGAATTATTTTAATCTTTGAAAAGAGGATTGCTTTTCAGAGTGTTTTACCTTTGAGGGGTAACGGAATATAGTTGTGGTAACTGGATCTCATTTTTGCATGCAGAAAATGTTGATAATTTAGATGGTAACACAAGATACTAAACAGTTAAGCATTTGAATCTTCCCAGGATCCTCTGATCTGCACTCCAGCTATCACTCCTGTACATTTCTGTATAAGAGAATATCTTATACAAAAACTTTTCTAATTGGCCACTGCAGTGCATTTTAGTTTATATTTTTTTCTGTAACTTGGCTTATATTCTAATTAATTCAGGTATAATGTCTTAGCACAGTTTCTGGCATATGAAAATTATAGCAACTTAAACTTTTTCTATGTGTCCAATTATTGTGTGTCTCTCTCAGGCTTCATGAGTCTACATAGGCACATTTACTTTTGGCAGTATGGTGAATGCACAGGTTACTTTCTATAGTGTGCTGCATGCACAGGTAAGAGTCCCATGAAACACACAAGAGTGGCAGATTGGTTTCCAGTCAATAGCCACTTCTACTGAAATCCTTCAGAAATCCCTCAATAATGTTCACTAATTTGAATTAATTTTAAGATTGTGATTTCTACAAAATTATATCTCCTGAGTCCTAATATCAATGTGCTGTACTAGTTGCTGTGACATTGGTGCCTTTGGGTAGTTTAGAATAAAAACTTGGATTTTCCAATGAAGTTAAGCACAGAAATACTGAATTACAATAAATAATAGCACTCAGTGCATAGACGTATTGGTGGTTTTTCCAATGCAGATTCATGATTAAGAAAAAACAAATTATAAGGAAACAAAATGATTATCTTGTCATTAAAACTCCTTCTCCTTATCATGTAAAAAGGGAGCAACCTGGAAGGTACATAATGTTGAGTCCCCATCCTTAGACGTGCTCATCCATTAGTCCCATGAGTCAGCTTTTCAAATGTTTAAAAGTATGTGTGTCACCATTTGATAAATATTCTTGTCCTTTCCATGCATTAGTTGGCACTTATGCTGGTAAGACAGTTGCTGTGACATTGCCCATTCTGCAATGGCTGACTGTGTTTGGTGTCCCATAATTGAAGGATAACTTACTGTTCTTTCAGAGGAACTGAAGTGGTTGCTAACACATTGCCATACATCTTGATTAGATCGTTGCCTTAGAAACTTTATAATCGATTACTGTTTTCTTTCTATGGATCATCCTGTGACATTTACAGGAGCAGTTTTGCCTAAAACATGGCCACTTGGTGCAGCAGCCTAGCTTCTTATGTTTATTTTGCTGTCCTATGTTTATAATTACTTTTGTGTTCTGGATCAAGCTCAGTGTCTTATGTATCTGGGGCAAGTACTTGGCCAGTTTGCTATACTTCTGGCTCAGGCACTTTTAGAAGGAAAATAGCAAGTGTCTACACCAATGCATCTTAAGACTAAAGTGACAGAATATATGTTTTAGAACACTATCTTTTTTAATCCTGTGGTTTGCTTCCTTATTTTGTGAGCATAAACTGGGCAGAGTGCATAAACTCAGGAGCAAATAGTACTGAGGATTCATAGTAAAAGGAAGTTTAAACTGCGAATAGCTGACCATTCCTTATAAGTGAACAGTCTTAGAATACTTCACAACATTTAAATTCTATATACCATAATAGTATCTTCCACAATAATGGCATAGATGAATTACACACTGTTTCATTAAGTTTGAAGATGACATTCAAGGCAGCAGAATTACCATAACCTTAAAAGGTCAAACCAGAATTCACAGTAGTCTGGAATACTTAAAAATGAATTGAAATACATAAATTAATGTGAAGTGAAATGAAAGGAGTTTAGATAGAACCAAAAGTGAAATTCCTTCCACAGAGAAGAGGTACTTACTATTGTTCTATCAGATGTTCCATGAATAGTGTATCATAGCCTACAATTTTAACAAAAAGCCAAAAGATTCACTAAGTCAGGATTAAACTTCACGTTTAGTCTTTGTAACAGCCTTTGAATGATAGCAGGGCTATATTTTTTTGAAAAATAGATGATTTGCTTATATTAATTTAATGATGTGTGTGGCACATGTGTCTGCATGCAGGTCTGTGCCCTGAATGGAGTCTACACGAGGAGTGAGGCAGAGGTAGGCAAGGGCCTGGAGCTGGAGTGCTAAAGAAGGTTATGGGATCCCTGATATGTGTGGTAGGAACTGAACTTAGATCCTCTGGGAGAGCAACAAGTGCTGTTAACTACTGAGCCATCCAGCTCCCTATGGCAGTGCTCTTGTGCTGCATATTGTTTTTAACTCTGACTTTCGAACAGCACTCATTTTGTTTTGTTCTATTTATTGTGTAGAGAAGAACCTTGTGTAGCTCATACTCGCTGTGGAGCAGAGAATGGCTTTGAACTCCTGATCTTCCTTGCTCCATCCACTAAGGGCTTTAGAGGTAAGTTTACTCTCTGTTGAGTACACTGACATTAGACTGATATTTGCTCGCTTTGCTCTGGGTTAAGTTGTCTGCTGCCTCCTCCTCATCACCTCATTTTTGTTAAAGCCCTGACTTCCAAGACTACAGAATAGAAATTGATTTGAAAATAGGCTTCCTGGAGATGCAAACTAATAAAATGAGGAGGAGATCAAATTGGAGTAAAATAGGTTCCTAAACCAACATGACAGTTGTCCTTATAAATGGGGGTTTTATGGACTTACAGAGAAAGGTATGGTGAGAATGGCTTTTGTAGACTGGATTTTACAGCATAATGACCCAAAATACCAAAATCGATGAAAATTTCAGAAGAGAGACTTGGAAGTGTTTATTCCTCATAGTCCAGTTGATTCTGGAATAAGTGGTAGCTGAGAACTTGAGTTTGGATTTCAACTTTCCAGATCTGAGAACTAATACATTTTTGTAATCCAATCTACTGTCTTCAGTAATTTGTTACTGAAGAAAATTAAGCACTGGATCAGAATCTGCATCTATAAGACAGTAAAAACCATTGATTCTTTATTTTATGAAGAAGAAGTGATAAAAGGCTTACGTGGTGTCATGTAGAAGAAAAAAAGGTTACTTTCAAACCATAGATCTCAATGTCTTAGGTAATCACTCTTATTTGGCTGGAACAATTGGAAAATATTCTAGTAATATTTAGAAAGAATAATTAAGTTAAAATACAAATTATTAGTATTCATTACTAGCAACATTTTGTTGAGAATTATATCTGAATTATTTGAAAATATTGAAGTTTAATATCAATGTTGAAGTATAATATAATTGTGTTGGATAGTTTTATAAGTTCGGGTTTCAGGCTAGCCAGTAGGGAAGTCTTTTTAAGTTAGTGACTGATGGCAGAGGACCCAGTCCATTGTATGTGTGGTCACCTTTGAGCTGATGGCCCTGGGTTTTGTAAGAAAGCAGGCTGAGGCATGTTGATACCTCTGGATGTTCTTTTATTGTACAGGATTGTTTTAGTCTTCCTAGGTTTTTTGTTTTTCCATATGAAGTTGAGTATTATTCTTTCAAGGTCTGTAAAAATTGTGTTGGGATTTTAATACAGATTGCATTGAATCTGCAGATTGCTTTTGGTATGATAGTCATATTTACTATTTTAATCCTACCGATCCATGAGCATGGGAGATCTTTCCATCTTCTGATATCTTCTCCAATTACTTTCTCAAAGACTTGAAGTTCTTGTCATACAGGTCTTTCACTTTGTTAAAGTTACACCAAAAGCCCTATTACAGAGCTATAGTAATAAAAGCTGCACGGTATTGGCATAAAAACAGATAGGTAGATGAACGGCATTGAATCAGAGACCCAGATGTAGATCCACATACCTATGGACACCTGATTTTCAATAAAGAAGCCAAAATTATAAAATGTTAAAAAGAAATCATCTTTAACAATGGTGCTGGTATAACTGGATGTGGGAAATGTAGAAGAATACAAATAGATCTATACCCATCACCATTCACAAAACTCAAGTACAAGTGGATCACATACCTCAATAAAAAACCAAATACATTGAACCTGATAGAAGAGAAAGTGGGAAATGGCCTTAAACACATTGGAACAAGCGACCACTTCCTGAACAGAACACCGATAGCGAAGACAGTAAGATCAACACTTAATAAACAGGACCTCATGAAAATGAGAAGTTTCCATAGAGCAAAGGACACAATCAATAGGACAAAACAGCAGACTACAGAATGGAAAAGGATCTTCACCAACCCCACATGTGACAGAGGGATGATTTCCAAAATATATAAAGAACTCAAGGCACTAGACATAAAGAAACCAAATAATCCAATTAAACACTGGGATATACATCCGAAGAGAGAATTCTCAACACAATGGTTAAGAAACACTTAAAGAAATGTTCAACTTCCTTAGCCATCAGAGAAATGCAAATCAAAATGGCTCCTAGATTGTATCTTCTACCTTTCAAAATGATTAAGATTATTAGCACAAGTGACAGCTCATGCTGGAAATGATGTGGAGCACGGAGAACACTCCTCCATTTCTTGTGGGAGTGCAAACTTGTACAGCCACTTTGGAAATCAATATGGTGGTTTCTCAGAAAACTGGGAATCAATCTACTTCATGACCCAGCTATACCACTCTTGGGCATATACCCAAAGGATGCTCAATCATATCACAAAGAAACTTGCTCAACTATGTACACAGAAGCTCTAGTTATAATAAACAGAACCTGGAAACAATCTAGATGTCCCTCAACTGAAGACCAGATACATTTACTAAACAGAGTCTTACTCAACTGTTAAAAAACAGTGATATCTACAATCCTTTCTCTCCCTCTTCTGCAGGATTGCTTGGGCTTCACCTAATGGTTGGCTGTGGGTCTCCACCTGTTTCCATCAGTTGCTGGATGAAGCCATAGCATTAGGTATCATTACATTGACACTTTTTCCTTCCTATCATGTTTCATTCTATCTTAGATCTCTGGATCATCTAGCTTGTGAGTCCTGATGCTCCAAGCAGTGTCAGGGGTGGGCTTATAGAAAACTCACATGATCAACTAACTGGTGTTCTAGGGTCTCACAGAGACTGAACCACAACCAGGGAACCTGCATGGGACTGACGTAGGAACTCTGCATAAATGCTACAGTTATGTATCTTGGTCCTCTTATGGGACTCCTAACAGAGGGAACAGGGGCTGTCTCCAACTCTTTTACTGGCTTTTGGGACCATACTCCTCATACTGGCTTGCTTTGTCCAGCCCTAATATATATGGTAATGCTTAGTTTTATTGCAA